>JAHBCN010003366.1:0-76207 GCA_019359885.1 Listronotus oregonensis | reverse complement strand
AAACCGTAAGAGATACGAAGTCGGTTAAATTATGGCAAAGTTGCTCATTTAGGTGCCTAACAACATGCCGATTAGAAAGTTGTAAAATTCCGAGTACCTCCGGAGATATCCGGAAAAAACCGAAATTTGCTGATTTCGTTTTTATTTTTTTCTGGCGTTATTTAAAGAGATATGAAAAAACAAAAGACACTTTCTCATGGCTACTTCTTAAGCTCTACAAAACAGCGTTGAGAGATTTTCCGTACAACGTTTCGTTTTCGTTAGAGCATCATCAACTTTATTTTTTTAAATACGGACCTAGGTTTTTTATTTTATTTTTTTGAACCTCTTATTATCCTACAAATGCAATAAACAATTGAGTGCCGCATTTAAAAAAATAAAGTTGATGATGGTTTAAGGAAAACGAAACGTCGTACGGAAAATCTCTCACTCTGTTTTCTAGAGCTTAAGAGTGGCCATGAAGTGTCTTTGTTTTTCATATCTCTTTAAATAACGCCATAAAAATAAAAACGAATCGGCAAATTTCGGTTTTTCCGGATATTCCGAATCGGAATTTCAACTTTCAATCGGCATTGTAAGGCACTAAATGCCTTTGCCATAATTTAACCGACTTCATCTCTTACGGTTTTCGAGATCCCATGCATGCACTCGAATCTGTGGCACCTGATATATACAGGGGTCAGGTATAAATTGGGATAATAAGAGGTTCAAAAAATTAAATAAAACCCAGGTCCGTATTTAAAAAAATAAAGTTGATGATGGTCTAACGAAAACGAAACGTCCTATGGAAAATCTCTCAACGCTGTTTTGTAGAGCTTAAGAAGTGGCCATGAGAAAGTGTCTTTTGTTTTTTCATATCTCTTTAAATAACGCCATAAAAAAATAAAAACGAAATCAGAAAATTTCGGTTTTTTCCGGATATCTCCGGAATTACTCGGAATTTTACAACTTTCCAATCGGCATGTTGTTAGGCACCTAAATGCGCAACTTTGCCATAATTTGACCGACTTCGTATCTCTTACGGTTTCCGAGATCCCCATGCATGCACTCGAATCTGTGGCACCCTGTATATACAGGGTGTTACAAATTCGAGTGTTGTGTAGTGCGATGCTAAACAAAATGTCGTTTCGAAATTTGAAAAATTCCGTTTACTTCCGGAGATATTCGGAAAAAAACCGAATTCTCGCAAAAACGTTTTTATTTTTTCCTGACCTTATTTGAGAAGATATTTTGAAATAAACGTCACATCAGCAGAGATACTTTTTCCCCTCTATAAAATGACGTTATTAAATTTAAAATCCGACGTTTCGTTTCCGAGCAACCACCATCAACTTAATTTTTTTAAATACGGTCCTAGATTTTTTATTTAATTTTTTTGAACCTCTTATTATCCCAATTACAAAAATATATAACACTTAATATTTATGCAACAACTATGGAATGCCCCTGTAAGAAATCATCTGCCTTCCTTGTCTAACACATTGTCTCTTATGGAAAATATGTTTATTTAACAGAAAAATATCAAGTGTTATATATCATTGTAATTGGAATTAAAAATGCTTCAAAAAAATTCAATAAACAATCGAAGGCTGTATTTAAAAAAATAAAGTTGATGGTGGTTGCTCGGAAACGAAACGTCGGATTTTAAATTTAATAACGTCATTTTGTAGAGGGAAAAAGTAGCTGTGCTGACATGACATTCATTTTAAAATATCTTCTCAAATAAGGTCAGGAAAAAATAAAAACGTTTTTGCGGGAATTCGGGTTTTTCCGGATATCTCCGGAAGTAACGGAATTTTTCAAATTTCGAAACGACATTTTGTTTAGCATCACACTACACAACTTTGCCTCAATTTAACCGACCTTGTACCTCTTACGGTTTACGAGATCCCCATGCATACACTCGAATTTGTAACACCCTGTATATAGTCTTTTATGTCTTTTCGCTACTTTAAAAAAAATACTTATAAGTATCTTACCTAACCTTTAAATAAAATATATATTAAAAAAATAAATAAATAAAGTCATCCATACTCCTGAAATCTTGAAAAACCCATTTTTATTTAAATATGTTTTGGTTACATGGTTAATTTAAGTTAATTAAAAAGATTTATTATTATTATTATTATTATTATTATTATTAAATAAACATTAACGGCAAAAACAGAGTTTCAATAATTAAAAAAGAAGAAATAAACCTTATTTTTATTCCAAGCAATGTTGTCGGCTTTTCGGTCTTCGTATTGACCGTAGAACACCTTTTGCTTCATATTATATACATTTTAGAGTAGCGCTAACTAGTGGCAGTTATGATCAACTAAACGTGTATATTTTGAGAAACAAAACATACTTACGAAGCCCAACAATTTTTTACAAAGTCGTGTTTTTAGAGTCATCTATTATATTTACATTAAAGCTGTCACCACCATTAGGAAACTTGATATGTGACGCTATATTGAAATGATTTCGAGGTTCGTAAGATGCCGCTATATAGGTTATTTTAGGAGTTATACATGGAAAAATTATTAAGCCCGATTTTGGGCTTCCTAAGTAGGTGAAGGGCTTCAGATAGCCCGTGAAGTGTAGCGTTTTTGGCTTAATAAAGTCGGATTACATATATATATATATATATATATATATATATATATATATATATATATATATATATATATATATATATATATATATATATATATATATATATATATATATATATATATAAGTTAGGCACCCCAACCGCCACGGAGTTTATACGAAAGCCCGTGAAAATTTTTAGAAAATTCTTTTGCAGGATGTATACAGACGGTAGAGGACCTTCATTTAAAAATATTTGCATTTATACAGGGTGATTAAAAAAGTACTATATCAAAGTTGTGGTTTTTAAATGGGACACCCTATATTTCTTATCAATTTTGAATTCTAGAGCAAAAATAAAGCCATGTTTCAATAAAGGTCCCTATACCTAATCCCCACCCTTTTTGAAATATTTGCAAATTTCTGATTTTGTAGAACTTTAGTAAACAATTTTTGTCATCGTAAATATTTAAACTAGAATTAAATTACCATAGCCAATATTTAGTAAACATACTATTACTACGATATGGTTTAACATTTTTATTAAAATATTATACAGGGTGGTCAAAAAATAATTTCTAATATTATGAATGTTCTTTTGCAAATACCTCTCTTATTTTAAATGGAACACCACATATTTGACTATTTAGTATTATGCAGAATTTTATTACCAATTCATTGATATAGGGTTTGCCTATACCTAAAACCATTACTTTTTTAATTATTTCGAATTTTGTGTAGATCGTTCATTTAACACGTGTAGTATTTCACTCCAATGCACCGGAACACTATCAACTATAATAATAAATTATAAAGTCAAATAGCAAAGCCAAACAAAAGGTATTAAACATTATAACAAAGTTAATTAACAATTAATGAACGTAGGCTTTCACTGCTAGAATCAATATTGGAGTGGTTTTCCGGGTTTAGGAGCTGTGGTGTGTCGGTCCAAAGTGAGACGCCACGCCGAACACTCCGCCCCTACGCCACTGAAGATGACTACCGCCAATGTAGTTGAAAGTTATGTAAGAAAACTTCCCGGACCACGGACCTTAAGCCCGGAAAGCCCATTCCAATATTAATAAGTAATCCTATGATTTCAACAAAACTAAACATTATCATTCCTGTGTCTCAATTTAGCAAATGCTCAAAATGGCGTCCATTTACTTCTATGCAAGCACGAATCCTTTTTTCAAAAGACAGTTTTACATGTTGTAGCATTTGGGGGGTTATGTCTTGCATAGCGTCTCGAATTCGTTGCTTCATATTATCTGGAGTAGTTGGAGGTACTTGGTAAACTACATTTTTAATATGCCCCCACAAAAAAAAGTCTAAACATGTGAGGTCTGGTGATCTTGCCGGCCAATTATGTGTAGCTCCCCGACCAATCCACCTATCTGCAAATTGTCTATTTAAAAACTCCCTCACATTTGCGTGATAGTGTGCAGGTGCGCCATCTAACTGCAGCCACATCTCCCGTCTAGTCTCCAAGTGGACATCTTCCAACAGTTCTGGCAAGTCGTCACGTAAAAATTTCCTAAATTTCTCCCGTTTAAGTTACCATCAAAGAAATGAGGACCTATTACTTTTGTGCCAATAACGCTTGCCCACACGTTAATTGACCATCTATGTTGGTGATTTGTTGACCGTATCAAATGAGGATTTTCATCACTGTAATAATGGAAATTATGCCTATTTACTAAGCCATTATTGTGAAAGGTGGATTCGTCTGAAAACATTACACGATCAAAAAAATGTTCGTCTTCACCAAATTTATCCATGGCCCAAATACAAAAATCAATTCGCCTAGCAAAATCCCCATCGGAAAGAGCCTGATGTAGCGTTATGTGGTAAGGATGATATTTATACTTTTTGACAATTCGCCCTAAACTACGTCGACTAATGTTTGTAATTTCACTTACTTCACGTTGGCCTACATATGGATTCTCCGTTATAACACCAAGAACATCAAGTTCTTTCTCCTCATTTCCAACGATGGTCCCATGTCTGACTGCTTTCATGTACGCAACGCTACCACTTCTTTTAAAGTCCCGCAACAATCCTTCTAAAACCCGCTTATCCGGATGGTTTCTTTCCGGATATTTCTGAGAGTAAACCCTGGACGCAAGTAAACAATTCTCCTCACACTCTCCGATTATTAAGATCATACTAATACGTTCTTGCAAGTTGTAATTTTTCATGATTAACAATAGAATTGAAAAAATTAAGAAGCAAATAAACTGACTGACAAAATTAGCTAACCACTAAACTTGATATCTGTCAAATACCAATAAGCAAATAGTAATAACAATCGTAACTTCCCTGTGTCAAAGCCTCCTTAGTTTAAAAATATTTTAATATGGTAATACTATACGTGTTAAGTGCACGCACTAGACAAAATGCGAAATAATTAAAAAAGTAACGGTTTTAGGTATAGGCAAACCCTATATCAATGAATTGGTAATAAAATTCTGCATAATATTAAATAGTCAAATACGGGGTGTTCCATTTAAAATAAGAGAGTTATTTGCAAAAGGACGTCAATAATATTAGAAGTTATTTTTTGACCACCCTGTATAATATTTTAATAAAAATGTTAAACCATATCGTAGTAATAGTATGTTTACTAAATATTGGCTATGGTAATTTAATTCTAGTTTAAATATTTACGATGAAAAAATTGTTTTACTAAAGTTCTACAAAATCAGAAATTTGCAAATATTTCAAAAAGGGTGTGGATTAGGTATAGGGACCTTTATTGAAACATGGCTTTATTTTTGCTCTAGAATTCAAAGCCGATAAGAAATATAGGGTGTCCCATTTAAAGAAACATAACTTTGATATGGTACTTTTTTTAATCACCCTGTATAAATGCAAATATTTTTAAATGAAGGTCCTCTACCGTCTGTATACATCCTGCAAAAGAATTTTCTAAAAATTTTCATGGGCTTTCGTATAAACGCCGTGGCGGTTGGGTGCCCCACCCTGTATATATATATATATATATATATATATATATATATATATATATATATATATTTTATATATATATATATAATATATATATATATATATATATATATATATATATATATATATATATATATATACAGGGTGCCACAGATTCGAGTGCATGCATGGGGATCTCGGAAACCGTAAGAGATACGAAGTCGGTTAAATTATGGCAAAGTTGCGCATTTAGGTGCCTAACAACATGCCGATTGGAAAGTTGTAAAATTCCGAGTACTTCCGGAGATATCCGGAAAAAACCGAAATTTGCTGATTTTGTTTTTATTTTTTTCTGATGTTATTTAAAGAGATATGGAAAAACAAAAGACACTTGCTTATGGCTACTTCTTAAGCTCTACAGAACAGCGTTGAGATATTTTCCGTACGACGTTTCGTTTTCGTTAGATCATCATCAACTTTATTTTTTTAAATACGGACCTGGGTTTTTTATTTAATTTTTTTGAACCTCTTATAATCCCAATTTATACCTGATCCCTGTATATATACAGGGTGCCACAGATTCGAGTGCATGCATGGGGATCTCGAAAACCGTAAGAGATACGAAGTCGGTTAAAGTATAGCAAAGTTGCGCATTTAGGTGCCTTACAACATGCCGATTAGAAAGTTGTAAAATTCCGAGTACTTCCGGAGATATCCGAAAAAAACCGAAATTTGCTGATTTCGTTTTTATTTTTTATGGCGTTATTTAAAGAGATATGAAAAAACAAAAGACACTTTCTCATGGCCACTTCTTAAGCTCTACAAAACAGCGTTGAGAGATTTTCCGTACGACGTTTCGTTTTCCTAAAACCATCATCAACTTTATTTTTTAAATGCGGCACTCAATTGTTTATTGCATTTTTTGAAGCAATTATAATCCCAATTACAATGATGTATAACACTTAATATTTTTCTGTTAAATAAACATATTTTCCATAAGAGACAATGAGTAAGACAAGGAACGCACATAACTTCTTATAGGGGCGTTCCATATTTGTTAATAAATATTAAGTGTTATACATTTTTGTAATTGGGATAATAAGAGGTTCAAAAAATAAAATAAAAACCTAGGTCCGTATTTAAAAAAATAAAGTTGATGATGGTCTAACGAAAACGAAACGTCGTACGGAAAATCTCTCAACTCTGTTTTGTAGAGCTTAAGAAGTAGCCATCAGAAAGTGTCTTTTGTTTTTTCATATCTCTTTAAATAACGTCAGAAAAAAATAAAAACGAAATCAGCAATTTCGGTTTTTCCGATTCTCGGAAGTACTCGAATTTACAACTTTCTAATCGGCATGTTGTTAGGCACCTAAATGCCAACTTTCATAATTTAACCGACTTACTCGAATCTGTGGCATTTATATATATATATATATATATATATATTATATATATATATATATATATATATATATATATATATATATATATATATATATATATATATATATATATATATATATATATATATATATATATATATATATATATATATATATATATATATATATATATATATATATATATTCCCATTTTCGACTAAAATTTGTTGTCAAAATTACATTTTTCTTTATCTTCAACAATCGCTGGCAACGAGCAAAGCTAACTTGATTTATTTCAATAATAATTTTTCAAGATGCAATTTGGGTACATAAGACATTTTTTTAATTAACGATTTCTCCCAAACGGTAAGTTTTACGGCAAAAATGAAAGAGGGATTTTTTGTTTATAATTGATTGATAATTATTATAAAACCATATTTTTTCCCAAGTCAATGGCGTAGTATTTTTTGTAAAATTGTTTTGAAAATTCGTCATAGCTACGCCACTGGTTGCAAAAAAAATTAAATGAACATCTGAAAAGTGTGTTTTTATGCCATAATATCCTGTGCCAAAATTCAGTTCAATATCTCAAACCGTCTTTGAAAAATGTATTAAAAAGTGAAAATAAAATAAAACTTTAACACCCTGTATCTTAATAACTAAGCATTTTAGGGCCCACGTTTATATGAACTTTTCGACTTAAAATCGATCCAGGAATGCCTCCTTCAAATTATGACATACCATTAAGTAACACACTGTATATACAGTGTGTCCCAAATTGGTGGGGAATGTATGGGGATCTTGGAAACCACGATAGATGCAACATCGGTTAAATGGGGAAAGTTTTGGACAATCATGTAAGTAAGCTAATCCCGTTTACTACATGGTTTTATCTATTCAGATTTTTGGGAAATTTTGAAAAACCTGAAACATGCATTTTCGTAAATCGGCCATATTTTTTTTATAAGTGAAAATTTTTCAAATCTGTAAAAACTTCTTCAAAACAACTTTTTTTGTAGAATATGACCTAGTAGTCAATTTTTATTTTCTACGTTTCGGGTTTTTAGAATCATCATCAACTTTATTTTTTCATATGGACGCCATATTGGATTTTTGTGCAGCCAAATAGTGCTTTTTATTCAGATTTCAACAATGTATAACATGTTATAATTTAAGAGTTTATAACCTTATTTATTTCAAAAAACAAATATTTTCTCAGTTGGCCTTGATTCCGGCGAAAATTATGGAAAAGACTTTATTTTTTAATTAAAGATCTATTTTTAAATCAAAAGTTTAAGCGCGTCTTTCTCATTATTATTTTTAAATAGCTACTTAGACTCTCATAATTAGCTTATACAATCAATTATTAAAAAAAAACTATATTTAACTTGTTTGAACCATCCGATTATTCGAATTGTTCAAATTATTTAAATAGATGGAATAATTCAAATAGTTCGAATAGTTTAAACTATTTGAATAGTCCGAATATAAGAATCGAATATAACTATTCGATTCGATTAGATTCGACAACCATTCGCACACCCTACTGTTGATTTAGGTACATCATCTTCGACCAAGTTTACGAAGTATTTCTCCATTTATTCAGGACTTTATGGCAGGAAAATACCATACTAAAATTTTTATTTAAAGAGAAGCTGCCAACCAAAACAGTAAACATAAATTTACATTACATGGTTGGGTTTTAAAAAAAAGTTAATTTATCTGCTTTCAGTTCACTGATTGAATGCTTGTATTTTAGATTCTTTTTTTATTTCAGTTTTAAATTTTAATACGTAAATATAAGAAGTTAAAGTTGTAAACTTTTTAAAGCATGTTCAATTTTCTAAACTCAATTGCATAAACCGAGTTACTGCGGTTTGTGTTTTAGTTTTATATACAAAATTTATATTTATAAATTAAAGTTACGCTTACGTTGTTAGATAATTCCGATTTTAATCATTTTTAGGGAATTTTGTAGAGCCTTTTAAGATAATTTGAACGATATTAGCTGTATATTGTAAATCTTTTTTTCACTTTTTTTATGAAACTAATAATGTTTATGGTTTATCTTGGATCCACTTATACCACTGCGAAATATTTTTTTACATTATAATTTGTCCTCTCACTGTATATAATACCAATTAAGTGACTTTCGAACATTTGCCCGTTCAGGCTCTCTAATCTACGTAGTATAATAAGATGGCTATCATGTTCTAAATTTCACAATATTGCCCAAATTTTGGAAAAATATCCAAGCTGCCTTTTATTAAACGACAAATTTTAATATTTAAGACAGTTATAAACCACGTCCCTGTAGACACCAAAAAATAGGTTGGAAAACTATTGAAAAATAAAAATCAACATCAGTCACCAACCAGCACGTAGTGCGGTGTACATACTACTCCCCGCTGACTAATCAGGTACGTAAAGTGAAAAAGGTTATAATGCTATTCTTCTTTCTCTCTCGCACACTTGTTCGCACGGCCGAGCAGCAAGGCTCCCTCTAGTAAGTGTATGCTCGAAGTGTAGTACTATAGTCTCCCATTACGCAACCCCAGTTGGCAGTTGCCGTAATAAAAGGTGTATGATTCAGGTGACTGATTTGTTTTGAGTAACCGCTTTCGCACAGGGTAATACACGGACTAGCTAGGTCTACATAAAAAAAGGTACTCTTTCTGTTATTTTAAATCAATAGGTTTGACGACGCAGTAAATCTCCCGCCTATAAGAGGAAGCACAAAGAACTTACTCAGTTCTAGGTGCAGTGGTATTACCACCCTCTGAAACATTCAGATCAGATACCCTTTTAGTACCACGAAAGTGGATATGGAGTTATTTCAAAGGTATATTAGTATGTTGAACAAAGCAGAGAAAAAGTACCATGGCTGAAATTCTGTCAAAATATAAGGAAAGAGAATGTCAAAATAAGGATCACATGTCCTTGTCTCCCATAAAGGTAACTCATAAGTTTGTCACTGTCTTGAAAGAGATAGAGAAAAGGAATGTTAAAAAATTTGCTTACAGAATCGGGCCCCATGTGCCAAATTATTCATAAAAATATTACCAAAAAAGTGGTGAGGAAATAATTATAAAAAAATGTAATAGTAAATAACAGTCACAAAACTTCATCATAAAAAGATGTATTTCGATAAATTTTCCAACTGTAAGTTTCATTTCACACCCTGTATTTTAATGTTCAAGACATTTTGGTCTTATTTTTGGCCAAAGAATCCCCCATTAAGCGTTGTTCCATATTTTTTTAAACAACCTGTATACAAGGTGTTCGAAAAATGCACGGCCAAATTTTAGGAGGTGACTTCTCAATGAAAAATATTTAAAAAAATCTATAAATATGGGTCCGAAAATTCATAGTTTATTAGATTTTGCATGTTAAACTTAAAAAAAAGATAGTTTTTTTTGTAACTATCTTATATACAGATTTTCTGGGTATTTGTCATTGTTATTCTATTAGTAGGGTACAAATTAAATTAAAATTATTAAGTCCAGTAGCGTCTCAGAAGAGACCTTATCGAAAATAAATGTGAAAAAAATGTACGGCACTATTTTTTTTTTTCAATTTTTGTGTTGTTTTTTCTTTTGTTAAATATATGTTTTTATTTTTTTTATCTCTTGCTTTGATTTCGAAAAAAAATAAAATCTATTCATTGCAAATCTTTGAACTCCGTTAAAAAAATACTTTAAAAAATAAAATTTTAATTTGCAATAGAATTTACAATTAATGGGGTCCAAAGACTTGCAATGGTTATAAATTTTACCCCAAAGAAAAGCAAGATAGGAAAAAATATCAAGAGTTAAAAAAAGTTTTATTTTAGTGGCTTAATATAAAAAATTGTCAAAATTGCAAAAAAGTCAGTGGCGTACATTTTTCTTTTAAATTATTTTTGATTAGGTGACGCCACTGGACCTTATATTTTTAATTTAATTACTCCTAAATTAGACCCTTATTACTAAAAATAACACAGACAAATTTTATGAAAATGGTTTTAAAAAGGTTTAACACCCTGTATCTTACAAACTTTGCATTTGCGGACCCATATTTATAGAAACTTTTTTAAATATTTTTCAATGAGGGATTACCTCCTGAAATTTTGCCTCGCACTTTTCAAACACCCTGTATGTTATAAGTAAATAGTTGTACTTTTTAATAAATTGAGTATAATCTTACCAAAAACAATAGTAAAATAAGGGAAGATCCTGCTCAAAATTATTTGCTTCTTAAAGTCCACAATTTTTTATTTTTATTATTGTTATTATACAATTCAGATTAAACCAATTTGCAAACTTTTGAAATGACCCCTAAATATACGATATTATCGCCGCTGTTTCGATGCATTCCAAATTAAAATGTTCAGTTTTCAGAATTTCTTCTTTTCTTATGTCATCGTCAGTAATACAATGGATGATTTTCAAAATCGAATATCTCAGAAACCACTTGACATAACTTTTTAATTTTTGTCACAGGTTAAAATACTTTTGTGAATTTACATACGAAATCTCATATTTTTATGTCGAACGATAACAAAGTTATGATGGGGGATAACACGCTGAAACGTTTCGTGTAATACACACCCGGTATGTGTCAAGTCTGAACTTGTGCCTGCGCACTACTGTACACCTAGTTTTCTTCATAGAACAAAAATAAATCTCGTACGGCTAGTAAAACGAATATTAAATTAGTATGCAAACATCATTAATGCCAGGGCTGAACAAAAATATGGTAAAACAATCAGGTTCAACCTGATGGTTTTAACATTTTTTTTTTGTTTTATTCACAGGAGAGCTTGTTTATTTTTTGCGAGCAAGTGGGTGGCTGCGCTGAAACCCGTCTTGACTAAGTAGAGGAGCAGTTAACCTACAATTTATCATTTAAACACCGCTTTCCATGAAATCAGCTAAATTAGTCGAGCTGAACACGGTTGGGTGGGTAACTGGATATGAGCCTGTGAGAAAACATCGTGTGTCGTTGAGTGTGCTTCGGAATTTACTTAAGCTGTAGGTGGAGGCACTAACGCGTTGTTCAAAACGTGCCGTGAAATGTATTATCTGCATATTTTGGTACTTGGTCACTTGGTCAACGTTGCGGGAACAAGTAAAAAAATGGGTTAAGCATCTAAATATCCGTTACCCACTGTACCTAATTCTTGGGCTTTATGCAGGCCTTTATGGGCTGTCATAAAGATTAAAAGAAATCCTTCTGAGGTAATATTCCTTTCAAATAGTGAATATTTACTATGGACTCGTTATTTATTAATATATTTTATAGTATAATGTGATTTATTGAGTATGAAATAGATTCAGAAAGTGAAAAAAATAGCTATCTTGGAACAATTTATAGTCAGTATGCCATTTAAACTAAACGAAATTTGAGGCAAAAAATATAGCGGAAAAAATTATCGGCATACGTGTAGGTCTGTCGCAAAGAAGTTTAAAGGTGTATGGAAGGCCAATGCTGTAGAACAAAATTGTCCAGGCGTGCAGGGCAGTGGGAATAGGGGAATCGGCCCCGTGGAGTTTGCACAATGAATCGTAGGTCGGGTCCGGACTTCCATAGTTCTTTGTAACCATGTATAAAGTTGACATAATCACATGTCAAATTCAGACTAACTATACGTTTACTGTTTTTTTTTTATTTTTGCACAACATGATTTAACATGGTTCCCACTTTCTGGTCAGAGAAGTTAGGGAATGTCAGGGAATTGAAAAGTGGTTAGGGAAATCAGGGAATGTCCGGGAAAACTAGTTAAAAACCTGAAAAAAGTTTGGACCAAGTGATAAAATTAATAAAATATTTGTGATTTGTAATTCTCGTTTTAGTTCTATCTCTTTTGTGTGTGGTCTCTGATGTATTTAGCGTAAAAGGAGCAGATATATGTGGTGTGAATAGATCTGATTTCTGACATTGGAAAGTTTTAATTTTAGTGATGCGTTGCGCAGCACGCAACAAGTTTGAACGTATTAACAATTCTTTTATATTTTTTGATATTAATCTAAATTTTTGAAAACTGTATTATGGCAAATGGAGTTTTATTTTCGTAATAGCGTTTTTTTGTGGATTACAGGTCGATTATATTATTCTTGGTAAGTTTTGTGTTGTTTTATAATATTTTGGCTTTGTTTGTAAATTTCAAATACTGTTTTACAGATTTCAATTATGCCACCAAAAAAAAAAACTGATTTCCAAGAAACGTGGTTACTTGAAAAATTTTTAAAAATATAATAGTCAGTGTTCAGTCAGACCATACCAAATTTCAATGCCTAATCTGCAAAAAGAATTGTAGTAATATGGGACGGCAAGCTATTATAAGTCACATAAAATAAATTTTTCACAAAAAAGCGTCGAGTATTGGACAGTCTTCTAATATTTTTTTATTAAACAAATTCTGTTACACAAGTAGTCATGTTGAG
This sequence comes from Listronotus oregonensis, assembly GCA_019359885.1. Lineage (NCBI taxonomy): Eukaryota > Metazoa > Arthropoda > Insecta > Coleoptera > Curculionidae > Listronotus > Listronotus oregonensis. The sequence goes on along the minus strand of JAHBCN010003366.1, from coordinate 62,877 downwards.
TGCGAAACAAATGTTCTCGTAATATTAAAACAGAATGCAACTACCTCCACAGTTTGTCGGCCCCAGGATGAAACATCCCAAAATTCAGAAAGTTCACTTTCATTTTTTACAGAAGATGTCAGTGTATTAAAAACTGAAATTTTATGGACGCTACATAAAATTGAAACTCACAATACAATAAATACTTAGCGTTGATAAAACTACTATTATTTTCTATAATTTTTCTGGACTCGCATGTTGTAAGGAGAATGAGATTGGGCTCTACAAAAGCTTCATATTTATATATTTTTGGTCTAAATATTTTAAAAATGAGTTTTTAACATTTCTAAAGCATTTCTCTATTTCATTTGATGAATCCCTCAAAATATCACAAAAAGGGCAAATGGATCTTCCTATTCGCTTTTTCAATAATATAACAAGCCAAACAGAAAGAAGATATTTGACTTCAGTATTTATAAATGGTCGTCCTATAGCTGATAATTTACTTGGGCATTTGATTAAAGGACTGGAAACACTAGAATTAAGTCCAAAAAAAAGATTCATATTTCTGCGGATGGTCCAAACGTCAATTCAAAACTAAATAGACTTTAAAAAGAACATTTCTTGGTATGGGAACATGTGGACTTCATGTGGCACATGGAGCTTTTAAAGTGGGTGGAATGTAAATGGGTTCTTAACGGGAATATATTGGCTTTTTAAGGATTTGCCAGTCATGGAAATTTTGCTTAAGGAGACCTGGAAAGTCATGGAATGTCAAGGAATTCGATTTAGGAATTTTACAATTAGTGGGAACCCTGTAAACGAAACTACTATAGAATATTTAAAATTATTGTGTAATATTCTATTTTATATCGTCTGATTTAACATGGAAAGGACTGATGGCGTCACTTTACAGCCATCTTTTTAAATGGTTAATATTTTTGGGAGTTTTGCATTTTTACCAAAAAACTTAATAAAATAATTGACAGGATTTTTTAAAATAAATTTTAAACATTATATGATAGTTTCATGTACTTATCACGAATTCTAAAATAAAAGTAGGGCAAGATAGTGTAAATGAGAAAATTAAAAACTTACCATAATTTGAGATGGTTGTTTGTTTTTAGGGTAATACAATATTTTTATATATATATATATATATATATATATATATATATATATATATATATATATATATATATATATATATATATATATATATATATATATATATATATATATATATATATATATATATATATATATATATATACTATATATTAATACCTACAATAAAATAGTTTTACCTCATGCAAAAAACATAAATCATTTTAACAAAAGTATAGAATTTTTTACATACGAATTTTTTTTATATCGTCAGACAGTCCATCAAGGCTGGGGCTTCAATACTAATGTGCCGTTAACTGTGGTAAAGGGGAGTTTATCTACACCAGACCTAAAGTTTTGGAGAAGGGAAAACTTCTGTGGATAGCAGATTTCAGTCTACATACTCTGGGGATGATGGAAAAAAGAAAGTGGGAAGTTTAGGGCCTCTTAACTTGGACTACAAAAGATGCATAAAAGTGGCACTCATGTTGCTCTGTTGGAAGCTGTCAGATGAATTATACTTGCGAACTTCTCAGTGCAGAAGCTGTGAAAATACCTATAAAAATGCAACATATTCCCTCCAGCCCCTTGGTGGGAAAGAGAAGGAAGCCTTCCTGTAAGCGTGGGATCCTTATTAAGACGAACATACCTTTTTTGAATGGAATTAAGAATGATACGAGTTGTAGAAAATACCATTGCCCAGACATGAGAACAATATTCTAAAGATGGTCTGATTAGAATCCATACAGAGTATACAGATTAGACGGATATGAAAACTTACTGGCTCAAAAGAGTAATCCAAGCTTTTTACGACCTTGGCCTTTGTAAAAGATAGGAGTTTTGGAACAATTGTACTTAGTATGCTAAATTAAAGTTTTCGAAAGGTTATTTATCGCGTATAACGGTGATTCATCGTAGGGCCTGATAAATATAGGAAATCCCATGTAATCTTTCATGGGGTCAATTATTGGCTTCCTTAATTATTTTGGAGAATAGTTCTATTGAAGTTTATTGAAGAGCATGCAAATCTACATCCATGGTAAAAAACCAGATTTTTCGGTTACACCGTTTGTGAGTTAGATGGTAATATATTTTTAAAAAGTGTTAATTTATTATCGCCTAATATTTATAAACAACAATAAAAATTGTTGTGCGTTATGTTGAAATTTAGTGCTTTATCATTATCAAAAAATTGTACAGCGAAAAGATTAAAGTTGTATTTATGCAGACAAATTAGGTTAGGTTTAAGTAAACTAAAGTAACAAATCTCAAGAACTATCGCATAAACAATATTTAGATGCTTCAATAAATTATTAATACTATTACAAATAATATGTTGAAAATAAATTTAAGATTAAAAAAAAATATTTCTCTATTAGCTGCTAGACAATAACACAGACCTTTATAAAATTGTCTTTTTATATTGGCTGGTTGGTAAATTAAAATGTTATTGCATTCTTCATATATAGCATTGTTTAACTCATCTAGATAAGTGTAGTTTTTAACCTTGTATTTCCTGCTTTTGAAATGGCTCCAGAAAAAGTCATTTGGCGAAATATCAGGAGACCTGGCTGGCCAATTTATGGTATGATGTAGGCCAAACATTTTCATTAAGGGCATAATGTAAATATTCCCGAATAGCCAGGGTATTATGTGCCGGGCAGTCATAAATTTGGCACCAAACTTTCTGATTTTCCCTGAAGGCATCATTCAAGTAGGTAAAATTTGTTCTTCGAGTAATTCCGAATAATATTTTGCATTCAAATTTCAAATAAGAAAAAATGATCCAATAATACGTTGTCCGCAAATTCCCGCCCAAATATTTTCTTTCTGTGGATATTGTGTCCTCGTTTCGACGTGTTGGGTTTTTTTGCTCCAGTATCTGTAATTTTGATGATTGGGTTTATTGTTTAACGTAAATGTGGATTATCAGTAAAAAAAATCCCTGTCCATATTTGCGCTTTTCATCAAATCAAAGCAAAATTCCTGCGTCTTATTTTATCCCCATTCCTAAGCTTTTAATGTCATTCATATTTTTATGAAAAGTATTTATGCCGTTTTAAAATCCGGAGCGCTGTTGAGTGATCTTTTCCTATGATATCCTGAAGTTTCCTTGTGCTCACCTTTTCTTTATTTTCTTCCACGGGCAATAAAACTTACAAGTCTCTTACTTTTCTTTTTCTTAGATATTCCCTTGCTTTACATCTACAGTTATTTATTTGTGTGCCTTTGGTCTCAAATTTTTTGATAATCCTATAAAAGACTGTTAATTTTCCAGGTATTGCTCTATTCGGATACTGAGCAGCGAACATGTCTAATACCTTTTGATAACCACTTCCTTTATAGTACCATTTAATCATCAATACTTTATTTCAGTATTTCAGAAGTGTAACTCATGGTTAATCCTTTCGCTGTACGATTTTTTGATAATGATAAAGAACTAATTTTCAAAATGACAGCTGACGGAAATGTTTATTTTAGTTCATAAATATGAGGCGATAATAAAGTAACAGTTTTTATAAATATATAAGCATTTAACTCGCAAACAGCGTAACCGAAAAATTTAAAGGTTTTACCATGGATGTAGATTTGCATGCTCTACAATAAACTTCAATATTTTTTGCTCCTTGAAGGTCTTTCATCAGTCAATAAACCATTATTCTGTAAAACCTACGAATTAATGATCAACGTCCTAACTTTCTTCGAGGGGCTGACGTTCTAGTAGTTTAGTTTTAATTGAATTTTAGTTCAATAAGTTACCCTTGTAAGCTGACGTTGTTTCCAAATATAGAAGAAAAGAGATAATTTAGGTGTAAGAATACATTAAATTGAGATGAAAAATTCTTTGTAAAGGGCCTAAAAATGTTCGTACTATAAAATCAAGCCCCTATTGATGTCATATCTTAGTATTGATGGAAATTAGGACTGTTTTGAACTGCCCATATTTCGTTTAAACATTTTGAGCACTCAACATGGAATGTTTGTTTTGATTTAAATTGACTTTAAATAGTTTCAGTTGAGCTAGTAGCTTGGTTCAACGAACTCAACTCCTTGAGTTCGTTGGCTTGGTTTGTACACATTTTTTAACAGATGTCGAGTAGGAAATATTTTTTTGGGAATTACCAAATTTTCCCTTTTTTTTCTAGATATTTTATTGTAATAAATTTTAAGCAAAATCATAGAGTGAGTAATATGTTTTTAGGCAGAAGACTTAAGATAGCAAATTGCCGTGTACAGCAAGAAATTATAGTTTTCATGATTTTCTGTGTAAAGGATTTTGAATATCTAGCAAGAAATTATAGTTTTCATGATTTTCCGTGTAAAGGATTTTGAATATCTTAATATTGAGAGCAATGGAGTTAATTTTATTGATTATTTGAATGACCTTGCTACCAAAGGGTTTAAATGGTATTACCAAAAGGGACATGCGTAAGTTTAGAATTTTGCCTTTACAGGGCTTTATTTATATATAGAAAGCAGTACCACATATTAAACTGTATTTTTTTAAGACTCGGTTGGTACAAATTAACCTGATCATACAAATTGATCTGATAACCGGTTCAAAGGCTAGTTTACTTTAATTTGGTTTAATTTCGTCACATAAAAATGGTTTTAATAGGAATTTTAATTCATTGAGGATTGGGGTAGAAATAAATTTAAAAAAACCCTTTATTAAATAATATTTACGTTTTATTTTAGACAAAGAAGAAATATGTTGGTATTATATCACATTTAGGTATAATTAAATTATATAATTATAATAATAAAATTGTTTAGCTTACATAGATAGCTTAAGGTTTCAATATTGCTTATTTTTTGCGTTACTTCAGAATTTCGTTCAAAATTTGAGTGACATACAAAACTTCCCACAAAATGGTAAGACGTCAGATTTTTTAAAAGAGGCACCAAGTACTTCATGACATAACCAGTCACCCATAAAAAATGCAGCATTTTAGTATTTTAGACCTATAGATTTAAATTATATTCTCTTTTACTTCCTTAACCCTACTGGATTTAAAATGAATGCTATGTGTAGCGACCAAAAATTTTTACCAGCACAGGAGAATAACACAGCATTTAAAAATATGATGTGTTATTCCTCTTACGAATTATAACTGTTATTGTTAATATATTTTGAAATGTAAAGTGTCGGTATAAAATACTAAACCCCTATATTTTTCTGCTGTGGTGAAGTGATTCCGAATACATCATACTGGATGGAAAAAGTTTTATATGCCATACCTTCATGTATACTTAAATAAAATAATTTTAAAATTGAGGCTTTAAACTATAGTTTTAGCCGCTTTATAATACATTTTTTTAAGTAACACCCTAAATAAGCACATTCCAAACCCCAAGTGACATGTATGTTAATTTTATGTTTTTAGTTATTTTATTTTTCAATTGACACACAGTTTACAAGAAAGCTCTTAAAAAAAATAACAAATAAATGACAAAAAAGAAGAACACAACATATTTTTATGAACTTAAACACCTGACGTGTAATATAGTTCGTAGACAAATATCCCGTTACAGTCTAAGAGCTGAAAGCCACCTTGACTCAGTTGCTAGGTACCAAGTTACAATTTTTGTATAAATAAGTTAATGATAGTTAAAAAGGAAACTCAATATGGCAGGGTTGACGCGGTTGCAAATCTGTTTTATCATGCCAGTAACGTTTCGTTTTTTTTTTTTTAAATATAGGTCATTTTTATACATTATTTTTTATTGCTGAAAAACTTAATGCTAAAATTATGAAATAAATCTAGAATAATGCTAAGTATTTGCACTATATCGGCAATGGTGGCGAAATGGTGTCAGCAAAATGAACTGACAGCCAATCAATAAAAAAAAAAGAGCTCGTATTATTTACTAGAAGGAGAAAACACACCGGACCTCGAAAAGTGAAGTTCGGTGAGGGAGAACTAGAATACTCCAGTACAGCCAAGTATCTTGGAGTGATACTAGACAACAAGCTAACTTGGAGAACAAATCTTGAAATGTTAGCGAAGGAGGCCACAGGAACGCTATTGCTCTGTAGAAGAGTCGTAGAACGGGACTGGGGGACTTTCTCTTAGGATCATGAAGTGTATATACGAAGCAGTCATCAGGCCACGGATACTGTATGCCTCCGTGATATGGTGGCGACGCAAGTAACTTAAGACTGTACAGATAGTGCTAAAACACATACAAAGAATGGCAATGAGAGGAATAACTGGGGCCGCATCCACTACTCCGACGGATTCGCTGGAGATTATTACGGGGCTTCCATCTTTCCGGCAATGGCAGAGGCACTAAGACTGGAGTATGGAGGACGGTGAAGGATCAGGAGGGGGGCGCTGTGACATCATGGACTAAGTAATAACTATGGCTCTTTCGATGAAGCAGGATAGCATCCTCCAGTAATCCACTTAGACCTCGTGCACAATGTGAACATGGCATCGGCGGATGGCTGGGCTCACAAACGCTGTGGGACACCAAGCGAAGGAACAGTTATCTATATAGATGGCCCGATGAAAGGAGGCCGCACCGGCTTCGGTCTGTATGTAAAAAGAACGAACTATAAGTTCTAAGGAACAATGGGAAAATGTGCAACCGTATTTCAGGCGGAAGTTATGCAAATAGCCAAAGCCATAGATTACTACCTTAATAGAAGATAAAGAGGAAAGAAAACCATATTTACTGTGCATAGATCAGAACTGACGAATAGATGTTGGGAAGCAATTAATAAACTAACGAAAACTGCCAGAGTCACCCTGCAATGGGTCCCTGTACACAAAGGGATCTTTGGAAATACTTTCGGAGATATCCATTTTAAAATTGAACGTTATGTGTCAAACTTGATCGTACATTTTTTATTAATTTATAAAGAAATTTAAAAAACCTTGCACAGTTTATTAGACCATTTAATTGCCTTTTAAACGCATTTCCACAATTTTTTTCTACGACATTTAGAAATAGGTGAAAAATACGTCTAAATACAAAATACAAATGTCCGCCCAAACGGAGCGATTTTTTATCTATTCAAAATCGGGTAAAAGGTTACTGCAATAGTGTGATTTGTACCACCTAATAAAATCCACTAGGCTTATTCAAAAAAAATTAAATTACAGTTGATTTTATTCTTTTTTCATAATATCTAAAAAAAAACGGTATACGGGATAAAAATTATACTTTTCTTGAAAAATATGGATTTTTTTAGGATCCTAGGCACAATTTACACAAAACTGTGCCCTATTTCAATACAAAATCTCACTAAGAGAGGTCCGTCTGGGAGAGCAAGGCACATTTAAGTGGCGTAATCAAAACATTAGCCTTTTTTCGTTAACGGTTTTTTTACCCCTTTCTAATTGTCGCAGAAAAAAATCGTTAAAAAGCTTCTGTAAGGCTAGTAAAGGGTCTAATTAGTTGTGCATTTTTTTTCTAATTTTTTTTATAAATAAAGCGAAAATCTACATTTAGATTTGTCACTTGTCATGCAAAATTCAAAATTTATATCTTCGAAAGTATTTATTACCAACCTGAATTTTTACCACGTAGCATAGTACAAATACTCGACATTAAAATACAATTATAGCATTTATTGTTTTTCCGTAATAAAAATAATTTATAAATATGTACCATTTTCTTAAAAAAAAACGATACGTCAGAACTCATGAAAAAGTTTTGCAACCGTGTTAACCTTTCTGGACATAGATTTTCCCATTGAAATATTATTAATAATACCCAAAATTGTAGCTTTGTACCTCGCCGGTTAGTCAAAGTGGCGATTATTGATTACCTGATTTAATAAGGAAAAATAGTTATTTCGTCCACTGGCTATATATCGGTATTGTATATAAATTGTGATAATTTGAAGCAGCTACTACCAGACAGACATTTTTAAAATGTTTTCTGGTACCTGCCTTATAAAAATTGTAGGAATGTAAGGTACCACCAAGCACAAATTTCCCGAATTTGGAAGACCATGAGAATGTGCCCACGATAAATAAAAACCTAACCTAGCGGAGGGACAAACTACAGAAAATAAGGACATAGATTAGTCGAAACAACACCTACCACTGGTCAAATTTCTTATTTAACTTCTTGTTTTTTATTATTTAATCTTTTTTGCTATTTTTCTATAAAAGAATACGTATTATCGGTCAGTATTGTTGATCATTCAGTGTAATGCCCAAATATTTAAATAGTCGTGGCAATGAAGCCCCCAACCTCAGAATTTTTTGCACTAAGACGGATCGGAATGCAGTTTTTTGCTTTCGCTACCAAAAATTTTTTGTAAAAAATGCACCTACTTTGTGACTTATACAAAACGCAAATTACATTGCTGCAGCCACAAATGCATTCAAAAAAAGAAAGAAAGAAAAATTTTCGGATCGTCTTTTTCGATCGTGTGAGGAAAACCCTCGGAGATGAGGTCCGTGTCCAGTTTACGGTGCACCAGGTGTCCGGAGAGTGTTCGCCGATGCCATATTTGAATTCAGCGATCCAAAAAATCTACGGGTGTCGAGTTTCTCTCCTTGCCCGCGTGAATTTTGGGAGAGTCCCACGGAGATGACGGTCATCGGCGTTCCTGAGATAAAGGTCGGCTGTGGGTCAATTTGAACATCATAATCTTGATCAGCGACCTCGAAAACCCCTGAGAACCCGATTTAGGCCAGTTCGGACTCATTTTTACAAAGTTATTAAATCTTCCAAAAGCCGTCTCAAAAAAATGCATTGTTTGAATGCATTTTTGGCTGCAGCAATAGAATTTGCGGTTTGTATAAATCACAAAGTAGGTACATTTTTTACAAAAAAATTTTGGAAGCAAATGCAAAAATCCGCATTTCGATCCGTCTTAGTGCAAAAAATTTCGAACTTTTGGCCTTTTTAGTGCTTCATTGCCTCGACTAAAAGGAATACTTAATTGATTCCCCGATAAGTAAGATTTATAGAATTTCAGATTAACAAAAAACAAATTTGATATTCATGCTGCTTGAGTAGCTCACATGTAAAATAATTTAGCTAGCAAAAACTTAAGATTTTATAATGTTCTGTCACCGGGGATCAACAACTAATTATCTTTGCTTATATTTCAGCGTAGATTAAATTATACCTTTAGTCACCTGAAATAAAGCGGATTTAACTATGATTATTCGTTTACTTATCACTCTCATCAAATTGACAGTACGGCGTTTAAACGAACAACTGGTCATGACAAAGAGGTTATGTAGTTTTTTATAGAAATAAATCAATTAACTTTAAGAAGCTTGGATTGTAAGAAATTTGATTGATTATTAAGTTAGGTTTGTTTTCAGTAACTCTAGTTTCTTCTTTGGGAAGAGGAATTTTTAGCAATATCATAGCAATATTTGGAAACCAAGCAAAAAAAGTTTAGTGTCTTTAGGTTACTATAAAAAAAATGCTTTTTACTGAAAATGTACTTTTATTAAACTGAGTTTTATTTTTCTCAGTTCTGTGTAGCTGCCTTTAGACTGTCTTCTTAAAATTAGTTAGTCGCATACTCATGAGTGATGTGTGAGGAAGTGCTTTTATTCTTAGCTCAAAGAATAAAATTACGTTTATCTTCAGAAATGCCCATGATGTGCATATGTTTGTCTATTGGTCTTATGTACAGCTTCTCTTTGGCTTTTGTTCTATTACTTTTCAATACTTTCGACAAAAACTCCAGCATTGATTTGCCATATTTTAGAATCCTAGTATGGATTTAGTATAACTGCTTTATTTCTTAATCCAGTTTTACTTGTAGCCTTACAGGTAATCTCTTGGTATTCTAAATATAAGTTCAACAGGGCAAACACTTCTACAGAAAATGACCTAGTCATCAAATCCACATTTACATAATTTTAGAAGATATTTTAAACAGTTTCAGACCATTGGGGTTGGGAGTTGACGTGTTAAGCGTTTTTTGCTTTTTCTTTTACTGGCAACAAAATGTTTTGAAAACTGGTACTGTAGCAAATCCTGGTATGGTGTCGGATTTTCTTTATTACAGAAAGCAACCCATAAGATTATTTTTTGTATAATATGTTATTTATACATACTAGGTTGTCATATCCCATTTAATTTGTTCATTAACTGTTCCTTGAAAATATTTTAATGATGACGCAATGGATTAGATAGTCAAGTCTTATATTTTACCCAATTTTTAAATGCTTAAATATGCGGATTTTTTGGGGGTTTATAGAGGTCAACAGGGCGGAGTACACTTGGGCTCTATACCTCCGGATCAGGACTGAAACTGTCTTATTCCATAAATATCTTTGGCGAGTTATCAACTGTATCCTTAAAAATTCAGAGCGATATTATACAAAAAGTCAATAAATGCCAACTATCAGCCCTTATTAATAAGCGGCCAAATTACATATATCTTAGAATACGGATAAAAAATTGCTTTTATTGTACCACTTAAATCTTTACTAAAACATTATTTCATCGCCCAAGTATTTTCACAAAATATATATATATATATATATATATATATATATATATATATATATATATATATATATATATATATATATATATATATATATATATATATATATATATATATATATTATTATTATATATATATATATATATATATATATATATATATATATATATATTATATATATATATATATATATATATATATATATATATATATATATATATATATATATATATATATATATATATATATATATATATATATATATATATATATATATATATAAAATATATATATATATATATATATATATATATATATATATATATATATATATATTGTGTGTGTGTGGAGCCACAATAGACCAAGCGGTCGCAGTGGAGGGCGTAAAAAGTTTACTCACTTAAACCTAAACCTAAAACCTACTGTGCTATCACCTTAATTTTATTTAAAAATTATATGAAAATTGTTAAGAAACCAAACAGGTTTTAGGTTTTTGGTTTGAAAATGAAAACCTAAAATGAGATTGTTTTTGGTGCAAAAATATTTATTATTTATTATAATTCGCGGTGAGGTCAGTTTTTTAGTATTTTTCCTCAATCTTAAGAGTTCTAAATTTTTGTCGTTATGACCCTAAAAAAGAGTCAAAACAGTGCAGTTTGGGTTAAATAATGCATAATAAATTTTGCATAAACACAAAATTACGTTATAACTAACCACGTAATGCTAGCGTAGCTAGGATTTTCAAAACTTTTTTATCATAAAGCATATGCCAAAACTCATGCTTTTAATAGTAAGCATTTTTCAGTGTTTTTACTAAATTATTATTTTAATCAGGGGCATACCGAGAGGGGCCTCGATTTAATTTGTTCACATTTTTCTTAAACGCCATTTTTCTGCGATAAACAAATTTAACATAGACTTTAAAAATAAAGTTTATTTTATTATAATTGATTTAATACCAGTGTAATTAAAAAATATATATTGTTCTCGCCTTTCAAAAAATGGCGGAATCCTCTTTTGTTTGGGCGCCCATGCATGCACTTTTTTCTTTTGAGAGTGTTTTCTCGAAAACGGCTAGCTGACAAGTTTTCAACAAGAATATCTTTTTTATGATATTTATTCCGCGAAATCAGAATTTCTAAAGAAAACTGCAAACATATGACGTTTAATGAAAATGTGAATAAATTAAATCAAGGCCTCCTCTGTCGGTACGCCCCTGATTAAAATAATAACTTGGTAAAAACATTGAAAAGTACTCACTATTAAAAGAAATTTATATATCAAGATTGGGATGTCGTCACTGTCGATACGTTTTGTTTGAGGTTATCGCAGTTTTTAATTTGCCGGCTAAGTCATGGAACATTTTAAAAGTTTCCTTCCAAACACACTAAAGACTTTAAAATTTTTAAGTCTGAAGTTACATGTAGCCGTGATGTTCAAGGATTTTAATAGATATTGTCAACAATGCTCCATAATAAAAACAAAGAAAAAATATTCTACACCAGTCTCTAAAAGTATCGCATAATTTAATAATATTAAGTACCCACCACTAATTTTCTACTACAAAAGATGTATTAACCTATTAAAACATGTTTGCTATACCTAAACGTATAGGCTGTACCTACTACCTACCAATTTTTTCGTTATTATTTTATGTTAATATAAGTGTAAATATAAAAATTAGTTTTTCTCTTAAGGTAAGTTATGCGATTCTTTTTGTGATGAATATGTACTTTCGCAAAAAAAAATAGGCCACTTACGAATGTGTCGCTCCTTTTCAATTTGAACGGTCTCCGTTTTTCAGGAATCCTTGTTTGTCCTGATAATGAAAAGAAGCTTTGCTAATACATATTTCTGTTCATTTCAAGACCTGCTGGTTATTTTTCTGTAAACCTTGAATCAATACGCATTTAATCGAATTTGCAGATATTTTTGTTTTCTTCAAATTATTAACACGTAGAAATCGCATCCCTGAATTTTGAATGCATAGCACCCTTATGACTTGGACTAATTTATTTGTTTCTTAGTATTTTACAGTAAAGTCGCCAATAGAACTTATTTAGAATAGTTATGGGTTCGGTCTTATAAACCTTGATAAATCAGTTTGTCATTTAAAGCATTTTTCAGTAAAAAAATGGGACTACGAGATCCCAACTGATGGTTAAACTTTTTTAAAATATCTCTATGAAAAGAAAATATAACAATATTATAACTAGGCAGGTTCTGTAAATGTTTCAAACATTTTATATTCAGAATAAAGGATAACTGTAAGGCTAAACGTAACCACTGACTCAAGGAAATACGTGTTATCAAAAACCTACTAGAAATAAATCTGTTGATGTTCTCAGTCTAAAGTTTTCCCTTGACTAATAGAAACCAAGAGAACTGTCAAGGACTAAAGTCGACTAATCAGAAAAACTGTGTTATCAAGACATTGAGATAATCGAATCATTCTAATTTCATAAATATATTAGATATTTATATAGAAAAATACATATTATATATATTTTAATATATAATATAAAATAAAAAAATATATAATAAATAAAAAAAAAAAAAAAAAAAAAAAAAAACTTAATTTAATTTTGGGAGTTTTGTTCACATTTATCTTAAAATTAAAAGTTAATTTTTAATTTTTCATATTGTTTAATTAGAAACGTTTCGGCAAAAGCCTTCATCAGTGTTTATTCATCTAAAATTAATATGGCAGTGGTTACTTATAATTATTCTTTTGTTTATTACATAAAATGACTTTACAATTTTACAATAATTAATTATGTTTTTGGCTTATCCCAGAAGGAAATCTGTCCATTAATAATAAAAAACTTCAAAACACTTAAACACACATACATCTACAAACATTTTAAAATCTTTAGGACATGCACAATTAAAATATGTATTTATGCTGAAACGGCAGTAAGCAGTTCCTTCCGTATCCTGAGATAAGATAAGAGTCCAAAACATTTTTTTTAATTTACAAGTAATGTTAAAAACAGTGCTATAAAATATAAAGGATAGTATTTGTTGTTGTTATTTAGCTACGAAAATTAAATATGAAAATAGGTTTTTTTTTAAGAAAAGTTATTATATTATTTGAGTGTGAGGAGAGTGAGAATAATAATTTTGCATGATACGATAAAACTGAAATTAATTAATGACGTTGAGTAATATTGCTTAGGTTTTAATATCTGTTTTATCATTTATAGAGTTTTCATGTTTTTAATGAAAAGCATTTCTAGAAATTCTTTTTCAATTTGGTTCTGTTTTTAAAATTTTTGTGTCCTGATAATTAAAAGTATGCTTTGCTTCATTTTCATGTTCAGTTAAAGCTGTTTTATTTTTCTTGTCATATTTATGCCCATTTAATCGATTTTTGAGATATTGTATTGTTTGGCCATTATAGACACTAGGACAGTCGTTACATGGAATTTGATAGATAGTATGACTTTTTTGGTATTTAGGGGTTTTAGTTTTTAGTGTGCTAAAGAACTTTTTTGGAGAATATTGTGGCTTTTATGACACACCGCGATATCATGTTTTTTTAGGGTTGTTTGTAAACTCTCCGAGAGTCCCTGAACGTGGTGTACACCTACATTAAAGACTCCTGGGATTGAAAAGAAAAAATAAACAATATTCATATGCCAAATGACCACATTTTTATATCTCTAGATGTGGTTTCACTGTATACAAACATACCAGTTGAGCTTGCTCTTGAAATAATTAGGAGAATGTGGAAGGAAATTGAAAATTACACAGACATACCAATGGATGAATTTTTAAAAGCTATTGAATTAACTTTAAAATCAACATATTTTATGTACAAAAAAAACTTTTATAAAAAAGTAGAAGGATGTGCAATGGGCTCCTCTATATCTAGTGTCATAGCTCAGATGGTATTGGAGGACCTCGAAGAAAAAGTAATTGCGAAACTGGATTTTCGGCTTCATTTCTTTTTTAGATATGTGGATGATTGCCTTACAGCAGATCCTATGAATAAATGTGACTATATTCTTAACGCCTTTCACGAAAAACTTAAATTCACCATAGAGTTAGAAAACGACAGTAAAATAAACTTTCTAGATATGACCTTACACAACAAAAACAATAATATTAAAACAGAATGGTATACAAAAAAAACCTGGTCTGGACGATATATTAATTATTTTTCACAACATCCAATATCGCAAAAAATCTGTGATTATCGGCCCTGCCGACAGAGCTATAAAACTGAGCAGCTTGGAATACCAACCTAAAGCTTTCAACAAAGCTAAAGATATTCTCATCAAAAATAGCCACCCAAAAAAATTAATTAATATCATCTTTAATAACAGATTGCAAAAAGCAAATAACCCTAACCTAAATACAATAGATAAAAACTCAATTAAATATTTATCCCTCCCATACGTTCAGGGGCTCTCGGAGAGTTTACAAACAACCCTAAAAAAACATGATATCGCCGTGTGTCATAAAAGCCACAATATTCTCCAAAAAAGTTCTTTAGCACACTAAAACTAAAACCCCTAAACACCAAAACTTATACTATTACCAAATTCATGTAACGACTGTCCTAGTGTCTATATTGGCCAAACACACATATCTCAAAATCGATTAAATGGGCATAAATATGACAAAAAAATAAAACAGCTTTAACTAAACACGAAAATAAGCAGCATACTTTAATTATCAATAAAAATTTAAAACAGAACCAAGAAAAGAGAATTTTAGAAATGCTTTTCATTAAAACAAAAATCATAAATGATAAAACAGATATTAAAAACCTAAGCCAATATTACTACAACGTCATTAATTAATTTCAGTTTTATCATATCATGCAAAATTATTTTTCTCACTCTCCTCACACTCAAATAATATAATAACTTTTCTTAAAAAAAACCTATTTCATATTTAATCTTTGTAGCTAAATAAAAACAACAAATACTATCCTTTATACTTTATAAAACTGTTTTTAACATTAATTGTCAATTTAAAAAAATGTTTTGGACTCTTATCTTGTCTCAGGATACGGAAGGAACTGCTTACTGCCGTTTCAGTATAAATAAATATTTTAATTGTGCATGTCCTGAAGATTTTAAAATGTTTGTAGATGTATGTGTGTATAAGTGTTTTGAAGTTTTTTATTATTAATGGACAGATTTCCTTCTAGGGTAAGCCAAAAACATAATTAATTATTGTAAAATTGTAAAGTCATTTTAGGTAATACACAAAAGAAAAACGTAATTATTATAAGTAACCACTGCCATATTAATTTTGGATGTATAAACACTGATGAAGGCTTTTGCCGAAACGTTTGTAATTAAACAATATGAAAAATTAAAAAAAACTTTTAATTTTAAAATAAATGTGAACCAAAATTCCCAAGAAATTAAATTGAAGAATATATGTTAGTGGTTCAATAAGCAATATAATATATATTATATATATTATATATATATATATATATATATATATATAATATTATATATATATATATATATATATATATATATATATATATATATATATAGAAGAGAGAGAGAGAGAGAGAGAGAGAGAAACAAGGCAAATATTAGTTTATGGTTTTAGCCTTTATAAACATTTTTCCTTAGGAACGTAAATTAATTCATACAATAGATGTGTGTGTTCCTGTTTTCGTTTAACAAAATACATTTTTGTGAAACAGCAATCCGTGGTTTTACAGATTTCAGAATATAAAGGTTAAATAACACAGCCCCGCAAAATAAAAGTTGAAAGTCCGAAAGACTTGATCATGGCATTTCTATGTTTTTGGGGTCGCTGAATCCGAATCCGGGCTCAGTTTGACCCCATCAGGTCAGGGTCAAGGTCATTTTAAGGTCAATTATTTCGGACTTTCAACTTTTTTTATTTTGTGGGGCTGTGTAATTAAATGTTTAGATTTCTACATTATAGTATACATATTTTGTTTTAAATTTTTACAGCAATAAGTTTTTAAATGTTTATTAGAGGAAAAAAAAAGAAAAGTTATAAATTTTTTTTTGGTAAAAATTAATAACAGATAGTTGGAGCGTAAAAGATTTAGAAATTATTTAAAATTTTTGTTAGAAAATTTACTGGCACACCAAGCGTTTTTTATACGAACTTGACAAAAAAATCATTAGGTGCATTAAAACTTGGCTAAATTTCTCTAATAAAAATAAAAATACTTATTGAGTTGTATAGCTTAGCATAAGCAGTAAGAAGCACTAAAAATATTTTAGGCATTTAAAAGCAGTACCTAAATATATAATTTTCGTAATAAGCACTAAAATATATATATATGGTATTTGATTGTAAATTAACACCCTGTTTATTTTTACATAGTAACTGGATATGCAATTCGGCTTCTGAAAAAACTATCTGTTTTTGGTTAAATATACGGGATGGCAGACATGTTTTTGCTGAAAACCCTTTTAGTAGCGTTAGTAAATACCTACATAAAACAGCCAAAATGTAGAAGTCCTTAAGAACAGCTCCGATTTTGATATTTATTTTTAAAGAACTTTGTTTTTTCATATTATTTCAAATCAAAACTTTTTGAAGTGGGTAAACAAATATTTATGTTATTTTTTTAAACAATATTTATGATATTTAAATGGATTTTTTATAATCGCTGTAACTTTTGATATACTACTTTCGTCATTTTTTACACAGATTTTTTTTGTAGACAATTAAATTTACTGAGAAAACAGTTATATAATAATTTTTCGTATTTTTCATACCTTCCAAGATATCTTGAACTTTAATTTCTAAGAGCAGAAATTTTACTTCATTTCAGGACTGTAATAATTGCTTATAAGATATTTTTTATATAATAGAGACATATAATGAATATACATAAAGAAATTAAAAATTTATATATTTATTGAGGATATAAACAACTTTAATAAACATATTCTATATTACATATTTATGAAAATATGATAAAATTTAAATATATTAAATTTCACGAAGGGTTATTTATTAGAATTTTTGATATATTTTATTAAATGTTAAAAATTTTCAGCTTTTCTTACATATAAAAAAGGAATTTAATTTTCATTTATATTTTGCCTACCTGGGATTTCATCCTCTTCAAGTGGTGGGTGGTTATCGCAGTCAATTTCACTGCAAACAATGCAAGGCAGTGAGCAATAAAGGCCACTTTTTTTGCAGTCACATGCTGAACGGCATCCTGTTTTGCAAGAGTAAAATATAATTTTTAAGACGTTTTTAGGTGCTGCTGGTTGCGTCAGTTTTACTGGTTTCAAATAATCGTCTTTTTGCCAACCCCATTCTTCAGGAGGGATTAGATAATTACGTTTCCATTGCCGGACTTGTAAGTAGACTCTTAGCACCTGATAATATAGAAATGTTTTTTCTAAAAGCACTTAAAAATAATGCTTTACAACAAGTTTATTCAGACAAAAAAGTAAATATGGAAATATTAAAAAAGAGCATCTTTTATTTTTTCATGCATTAACCGAATGTAATACTACCTTCGCCTTTTATAATAAAGGTAAAAATAATTTTGTTATAGTTTTTAATAATGATTGTAAATTACGTGCAGCAGCTGAAACTTTTATGGTTGAAAATTAAAGTGATGAAGTATTTTTCAATGAAGGTGTAAGTTGTACACTTACAATGTATGGTGCTAAAACTGCCAAAAACTTTAATGAATTCCGATACAAACGTTTCAAAGCATTAGCTTCAAAAGATAAAAGTGTACAACTTCATTCACTACCACCGACAGAGGACGCAGCAAAACAAAATATCAAAAGAGTCTACTTACAAGTCCAGCAATAGAAAATTAATTCTCGTATCCCCCCTAAAGAATGGGGTTGGCAAGAAGACGATTATTTTAAACTAGTAAAAATGACGCAACTACAAGTACCTAAAAACGTTTTACAAGTCATATTTTCCTCCTGGGTCTCACCGGCTTGCATTGTTTCCAATGGGCGTGACTGGTATAATCACCCACCACTTGAAGAAGATTAAATGTCCGATACGCAAAATACAAATAAAAATTAAATTTCCAATTTTTTGTAAATGCGAGTAAAGGAGAAAATGTTTAACATTTAACAAAATATTTTAATAACTCTGAGAAATAACTCTTCATGAAATATTATTTATTTAAATGTTAACATATATTTTTAAATTTCTAATATAGGATATGTTTCTTAAAGTTGTTAAAATCCTAAATAAATCTATCTAATATATTTTAAATGTTGGTATATTGTTTGAGTCTATATATAAAAAATATCTTAAGTAATCATTAGTTCGAAATGAGTAAAATTTTTCAATAAAGTTTAAGATATCTTAAAAAAAGAATATGAAAAATACGAGACATTATGAAACTATTTTTGTAGGAAATTTTATTGTCTTCAAAAGATTCTGTGTAAAAAATGACGAAAATTAATATTTAAAAAGTTACAGCGATTTAAAAATAATCTATTTAAATATCATAAATATTCTTTTAAAAAATAACCTATATATTTGTTTGCCCCCTTTAAAAGGTTGCTGATTTTGTATAATATAGAAAAACAAAATAATACATTATTTTTTTTTAAATTAAAATCAGAGCTGTTCTTAAGGACTTCCAAATAAAATGCTTCATTGACGCTACTATTTAGTAAAATATATGTAACAAGAATGGGAATATGCCCTTTCTTAAAAAGGTCCAGAATATCTGTTAAATAAAAAAAATGTAAAAAAACGCATTCATCTTCTAGTTTAAGTTAATACCTTTGTAAGTATTCGTGATCGCGTCGTAAAGAAAAATTGTAGAAAAACTCCGTTATTCAGTTTCCTTTAAAATAGGATGAGTCAAAAATGGCAAAATGTATCACGCTTGTTGTTAAATAGAAACAAAAAAAAATGCAAAAACCGTAGATTTTTTTATGACGTTTTTGGGTCGAGGACCTCCATATTCGACCAGAAAAAAATTCACTTTATAGTTTTGGTTCAATAGATTTGTTATCCAACTTCGTTTAAATAAATAAAGAATTTTCAAATTAGGTGGAATTTAGAATAATATGGGACTTGATCAGTTAAATTTTTTCACACGGTAGTGTTTTTTTAAGAAAAGTAGTATCATTTGGGTGCCCTTAGCAACATTTGAAAGTTATGGACACTTTTTTATATAAACAAATTAAATAACACAGCAACCTTTTAATAAAAAATTTTACTTAGAATATGATTTAGAAGTACTCGAGAAGACAATTCTTTTGATTTATCAAAATTGTTAACCAGTCAATTAGTTGCTAAGATACAAGCTGTCAAAGTTGGCAAACGATAGCAAATATTAACTTTTTGCATGTTGTTTATATAAAATTATATTACTGTTTTATTTTCATTAATAACATTACTAATAAAATAATTTCAAAAGAAAATATTTATTTTTTAAAATATTTTTAATGTTTTAGAAAATAAAAAAAAGTTTATAATCTTAAACAATTGCTGTAAAGGTCTAAATGTCCGATTTTTATTTTTAAAAAAGTGTTTAAATGCTTAAAATCTTAAGTACGTGTAAAAAACTAATTCAAATATGTAAGTTACATATTTTGGAATCTAGCTTATTTGTAAAACCACCCATTTTTTTACACGAAATTGGTTTGCAAAATTTTTGTGCAAAAACCATCAAACCGCTGTTTAACCACAACAGAAATTTTTGCTGGTCGAATATGAAAGTCCTAAATAAAATCTTAATGTTTAAAATCATGTCTATTTTGCTTTTTTTTTCTTAGTTGGTATTGTGCAACAACACTTTTCTGTTACTACAATCAATATTTACAAAGTATTGAACGATAAGAAAATAGTTTTTTCTTA
This sequence comes from Listronotus oregonensis, assembly GCA_019359885.1. Taxonomy (NCBI): domain Eukaryota; kingdom Metazoa; phylum Arthropoda; class Insecta; order Coleoptera; family Curculionidae; genus Listronotus; species Listronotus oregonensis. Next base: position 42,527 of record JAHBCN010003366.1, on the reverse strand, counting down.
ATTTTTTTTTACATTTTGTTTAGTTAACAGATGTTCCGGACATGTTTCAGCATTTTCTGAGAGGGAGCAAATCTCAATTTTTGTTAAATATCTTCCTTTTCTGAAGGGTCTCCTGAAAAATATGCCTGATACCTCATATATCCACCAGATCCTGTTTCCTGACAAATGAGGCTTGGTTTAATGTAGGGGTGGCTTAAGAATTGCAATATGTTATATTTCGGTTTTTATATTGGTATCTTAAAAAAAAAACACTTTAAAATTTTCAAAAAATATATTTGCTTTTCTGTGTTCAAATAAAATTAGGTTTTTAAAATTTTTATTTAAGGCATTTAAAAAATTAAATAACCTAGGTTTTCTTATGAGATTAAAGATATGCCAAAACAAAATAATTTAATTTTTTTATAAGAGCAAGCAAAGTTAAAATTAAAAATAAATTTTATATTGGGATTTCTAGTGAAAATAGTGTGGGTTAAAATGTTCACCAAATTTGCAGTAAGCAAGCTCTAACAGGTTATTGCTATTCCCATGAATGCCATTCCCCTATGTAAATATACCTTTAAAAGCATAGAAAAAATAAATTGAGAACGCATCCTAAAACATGGCAATAGAATGCTTTACATCGTCCTAGGGCTAATATTTTTTTAAATATATTTTTTAGCATTAAATTTGAAAAAAAAATGTAAAACCCTACACCTAACTTTTGTTTAGGGCTTGATCGCTAGGTTCTTTGTTTGATTTATAAATTTTAATTTTTGTTGTTTTTTAATATTTGTATTGTCATTTCATATCGATGCAAAGCTTGCTACTGGCAAGGCCTTTAGGGACAACGTCAGTTGTTTTTTTTTATTGAAAACGGTAAAAACAGTTTTTACAGTATTCGGTTTTAGTTTTGTTTTAATTGGTAATTTATCTGTTGTTGAATTTTTTTAAATAAGTTATAAGCATGAATGTAGGTCAATAATTCTTTTATGGTTATTATTAAGCTAAAATAGGCAATGATATTTTACTTTATTATATTTATTTAAATTGTATTTTGTTTAATTTTAATAATGGTTTGAGGTTTATATGTTTTGGAGGTTACATATACAGTGCGGCTTAGGAAACATTTTCTTTTTCTTCTACAGTTAATCATAAGTATTTGTATTTAGAGATATTGCATCACAGATAGATTTTATATTATATAGGTTTTTTAAAAGGTTTTCCAAACTTGGTGGCCTATAAGACGTATTTGGAAGACAAATTGTTTTTTTTTTGATACTAGATCGACTAACATTTATTAACTTTTTCAAAACATATTTCATTTTGTCTCTTCCGTAAAAGAATCATATGGTTTAGTTGGTTTATAAAACACCCCAAAATTATTTTTTATTTTATGCAAAATTTCATGTTTAATTGGGTATTTTAAGTAAAATTTAAATAATTGTAACTTCTGATTTACCAAAAAGTAACCTTTAAAAATATGTCTTGAGAAGACTTAGATATTACAGGGCGTTAAAAAAACTTTAAAGCAATTGCAGGTTTTTTTGGTATTGAAATATTTAAAGGTTTTCCAGTAATTGGTTGTTTATGTTTCGATATATGGATTTGAAACAAGTAAGGTATCAATTTTAAAGTAATTTTTAGTTTTTATTCAGTTTCCTTAATGATAAAAAAAATATTTATTTCTTTTCATTTAGAATCAAATGTTAATGCTAATGAAATGATTTTAGCAAAGAAAATAAAAAAAAATATAATGTATGAGTACAGTATGTCGCAAAATCACAATTTCTTAAATGTTCATATTTTTACTTAAAATTTAGTAAATGTGTTATACCTTTTTCTTATATTTTTAACTTCTTACCTTACTTTTTAACATTTCAAATTTGTCGTCATAATACCAGTGTTTAAAAGTGTTTTAATGAAATTTGATATACTTTATTTAGAAAAATGTTTCCAAATGTAATAATATTTTAAAAAATATAAAAAAAAAAAATAAAATAAAAAGTTAATTTTTAAAAATTTATAAATTTTTATTCTAAAACTCACTTATTTTCTTTAATTGTTATTCCAGAAATTTAATAAATTTGATATGCACTGTTGATTACCGAAAACCCTTTTCCAAATATCTCAATAACAAAAAAAATTGCATATGTTTTAAACTTTTTTTACCACCCTGAGCATTTTTTAAATTAAAAAAAAACTCTTGTTTAGATCTTTTACGCCATTTAGTTTAGAAAACCCGTTGCAAATAATTAATAATGAGCAAAAATCATATATTTTAGAAATATGCCTTCGCCTTTTGTTCCTTAAAATGGCCTTGTCAATAGAGTTTTTTAAACTAAAAGTAAGATAATAATATTGGCTATTTATATAACTAGTATATAAATTAGGTCTTTATTAAAGGAATATTTTTATGGCCGAGCGAGCTTGCGAGCGAGGCTAAAAAATGATAAGTCAACAAAGCCTGTTTATGTACGCGTTATATACATGATTTTATGTACAATTGCAATTGGATTATATGTAGTTAAAATTAAAAAAAATAAAGAAATAAAAATTTAAGTATACCTCTAAACGGTTTTACGTTGAGAGGTAATCAAGCAGTAGCCACAGCAGCTGCTATGATATGTAGATGTTTATATTAAAAACATGTCAATTTAGTTGAAATCGAAAATTTTAAAAATACCTAAAATTATTGAATAAAAAAGGATTCCAGAACGAAAAAAGTATTGAAAGCCAAAAGGGAAACCTTAGAAGCCTTAAAAGAAATTAAGACGGCTGCAGTATTCCTTAAGGACTTCTTACTACCTGCGCAGTCAGGAACGTTGTAAGAAAAGACATACAAAGCGTACAGACAGTGGTGTAATACAAAAAAAATACAGAAGAACGAGGTGAAGACGGAATCTTAGCTTACTTTAGCACCAAACCCTGCTTTATTTAATTAGGTATCAATTTGTTGTTGAATATTAAATTAGTTTTTTCATAAAATTTTTCAAATTGTTCTTTGACCATTTGTTATTGACAAAAACAGTAACGTTATTTTTCTAGTAAAATAAAGTAACTTTATTTTACTGGTACAATAAAGTGATACTTTATGGACGCAAAATTGTTCTTTGAACCATCTGCTCATTGCATTAACTTATAACCACTTATCCTACTAATGGTTTTTTATATCATAAGCCCCACTGTATACGTTTAGTTGACATTTTAATCTGGTATATTTAATTAAAAAAAAAAACAAAATTTTAATTGAAGATCTTTAACTTGAAAGAAGTCTTATTGTTATACGCAATTATAATATAATTCATACAATAGGTATTACACACAATACTAACATAGCATAAAAACATTGATATGATTACAGCAATTGATAATGGTATTAAAGATTGTCCGCTTTGTAAAATATTTCTTAACAACTAAATTTTTGGATATATGGGGCGAATCGGAAGTATCGATATCCATTTGGTAATTTATTAAAATTAAAATTAAATCTTATATACACCAGTCAACACAAAGTTAAGAAATAAATTAAGATTATATTTTATTTGAAAATTTTGATGCGTTTCTGTCAATTTGTCTGTTAAAAAGAAAAAAAATCTTTTTTATTTTTGAATAATCAGAGAATTGAGAAATGGGGTTAAACTTATTTTGATATTACACAACGGTTTTATATATTTTTATAAAATTTTTGTGGCGTAGTGAGTGCAGGGAAGGAACATATTTTGCGTTATATATCTCTTAATAGCTTTTTGAGATGTAAGGGGTAACTTTGGAATTTCAAATGAAATGAGTTTTTTAATTTAAAATACGAATCTACGTAAAAAACAAGGTCTGTATGCAGAAAATTAAATTGCTCTTCTAGTTACGAAATTATAACTTATTATGTTAATACATTAAGGAATTACTTTTAACTTAATTTTAAAGTATTTATCGTCTGTTATGTCTAAGAAGTTCTTCAAAATGCTCTCCTTTATCAAACATTTTTCCCTTTCTTGAAGTAAGTTTTGTACCTGCTGTATCATTGTGGGTGTCACTAATAGACAAGCAAAACGGATTCAATCTCTCATGTTATCTGAAGTTGTAAGGTAGTAGCCATTACTTTGTTCTTTATAAAGCTTCATAAAATAAAAGTTAGTTAGAGTTAAATCTGGCGAACGAACAGGCCAGTTGACCTACCAATCCACCTATTTTCAAATATTTGATCTAAACAATTATTAAATTGTATTGCATCATGGGATGGAGCTACATCCTGCTGAAACCATATGTCAGTGGGGACGAAATTAATTTCAAGGAAGAGGAAGAGAGTGTTTGAAAGTCAAAGGAAGGGATTTTGGACAACTTATTAGGCGCATAGACGATAAATAATTTTCAATTAGGTTGTATATACAGGGTTATCCAAATTAAGTGTCCACCATTGGTAACTTTGTTATTGGTAAAAATACAAAGTTGTTTAAATTAGCAAACTAGTAGCATTTTTAACGCTGGTAAAAAGAAGAAATAGAAAAAAACAATTGAGAAACGTATTTTTAAGTTTTTCAGTAAAATAACATTTTTTTAAATGGAACCCCCTGTATATTATATATTTTTCTGTTAAAACATCAAATTTTAAACAAAAAAGTTTATAATGACTTTTCCGAGTCAAAAATAAAGTCAAAATAACGATAAATATTTTTAATTATTTGCAATATTAAAATATTAAGACGGCTATGAAAACAACATGGCCTTCGCGATTTGACAACATTAAGATAAGCGACAAATTGCGAAACTGGACATACTCGCAACTAAAAGGCTTTGGAAAGCAATGATAAAATCAAATAATGTTAAACATTAGTGTGTTTGTCAAATACTTGTTTATAAGCTTTATTGTGTCAGTCATTAATTAGAAGAAAAATGTTCTCTCATGAAGAAAAGTGTGATATGTTAGAATGCTATGCTTGAGAGAGATACTACAGTGAATTATATCCCGCTCGCATTCAACCGATGAACGATGTTTTCTGAGACTTTATCGAAAATTTAGGGGCAACGAAAATGTTTTTGCTAAAACAAGGGCAAAAAAAGAATTCACAATAAGCGAGGCCACGGAAATTGCAGTTATTGGATATTTCGAAGCTTATCGTGAGAATTCAATACCAGATATTCTCAAGGACTCTAATTTCAGTTATGGTACTGTTCAAAGGATTTTAAAAAAGTACAAATTTATTCCGTATAAGTACCGACCAGTTCAAACGCTTTTGGTAAGGGATCCAGAGAGAAGACTTGTTTTTTGCCATTGGTATCTTAACTTCTGTCGCCAAAATATTAATAACTTTCGCTACATTTTATGGACAGATGAATTAAATTTCTCAAATTCTGGAATGTTTAATAGAAAAAACCACCATTATTGGTCAAGAGAAAATCTTTTGTTAGTACATCCAAGAGGTCCACAAGTCCGTTTCAGTTTCAACGTTTGGTGCGGTATAATTGGTTTAAAAATTGTTGGTCCGTTCTTTTATGAGGGCACTCTAACTGGTGAAAGATATGTGGAATTTATGACAGAAATTCTGAATAATTTCTTAAACGAATTGGATCTTATAAGTAGACATCATCTGCATTTTCAGCAAGATGGCGCACCTGCCCACAACTCCAGAGGTACTTATCATTTTCTAAGTACTACTTTTAATGATCACTGGATAGAAACAAATGGCCCAATCCAGAGGCCTCCCAGATCACCAGATCTAACCCCACTTAATTACTTTTTGTGGGGTTACTTAAAGAACCAAATTTACAAGCGAAGGTACGATAACGTCGACGCTTTAAAGACTGAAGTTAGGGAAAAGATAACCCAGGTAGATGGTAGGACCATACTTAAGACAGTTCGAGCAGTTGAAAAACGTGCCCAAAAATGTTTTGAAGAACAAGGTGGTGTTTTCAAGCATCTTCTTTTTTTTTTTAATCCATTTTATTTTGATTATGAGTTGATGTTGAAAATAAAGTTTGTCGATACAATTTAATTGTTTTAGATTGGGGGCCATAACTTCAACAATTTGTAGCCTAGGAGAAAAGTCATTAAACACTTTTTTTTTTAAATTTGATGTTTTAATAGAAAAAAATATAATATACAGGGGTTTCCATTAAAAAAATATTATTTTACTAAACAAATGAAAATAACGATTCTCAATTGTTTTTTTTTTTCATTTTGACCAGCGTTAAAAATGGTACTATTTAATTTAAAAATTTTTATATATATATATATATATATATATATATATATATATATATATATATATATATATATATATATATATATATATATATATATATATATATATATATATATATATATATATATATATATATATATATATATATATATATATATAAATATATACAGGGTGTTACAGAATGTTGTGAGGAAAATTTAGGGGCAGATTTTACATCTAAAAATATGAAAAAAAGTTCATATAAACATGGGTCCGGAAATGCTTCGTTTTTATGATACACGGTGTTTAAAGTATTTTGTCTTTTATAGTTTATTTCACATTTCTCGAAAACCCGTGAAGATATTGAGATGAGATTTTGTGCATGCAAATGTATAAATATAGGTTACATTGACTTGTATAAATTGTTTTCTAAGACACTTACATCAGTGGCATTCGTGCCGGTAAGTCCTTATTTTTAGCGAAAAAACTGTACGCCACTGGTTTTTGCAAAAATTAGTATTGCTTTCTCAAAGCCGGTTTAATTATGCTTAAAAAGGACTTTATTATTCTGACTCACCCTTTTCGAAATAAAAATATAGGTACACTTAGCTGTTTCCCGAATTAGTTATAATTTTAATATTTTATTTGTACTAACTGTTCAGGAACAGTGTATTCGATTTTAACTTTAGATCAAATGCTAAAAATGGCTTCCCTTTGCTTTAATGCATGCTGTAAATCGCATATGAATATTTCTTCTGACTCATTAAAACATTTGAGGTCTCTGGCGAAAACAGCTTATTATACGAATTAATAAATTAATTTTTATTTCGAAAACGGTGAGTCAGGACGACAAAGTCCAGGAGGTACTTTTGAAGCAGAATTAAACTGGCTTTACAAAAGCAATATCAATTTTTGCGAAAATCAGTGGCGTACAGTTTTTTTCGCTAAAAATAAGAATTTACCGACACGAACGCCACTGATGTAAGTCCCTTAGAAAATAATTTTGTACATGTAAATGTGACCTATAATGATACATTTGCGTGTATAAAAACTTATCTTAATATATCCATGTGAGAAATGTGAAATAAACTATAAAAGTCGAAAAACTTTAAACACCTCGTATCATAAAAATTTTCCTTCCATTTCCGGACCCATGATTATATGAACTTTTTTTCATATTTTTAGATGTAGAATCTGCCCCTAAATTATCCTCACAACACTGTATATATTGTTATGTACTAACATTTAGTCATAATTTCATAGTCAGTAAAATTTTTCATCGTTTATTTAACGTTCTAAAGCTATTCCTCAAACCTTAAATAAGGGTAAAGAAAAATAATACATCACCAAATTATCATGAAATTATTTGAAACCATTTTTAACGTATCGCATAGTAATGCTTTAAAAAACTCACCCTTTGCCAACCCCGGTAAAATTAGTTCTTTTATTTAAATTAGGTTTTTTTTAGAAATCAAAAATTAAGGCATTATCATTTAAAATATGAATTTTGACTACATCCCGATCCACTTCATATAAAGAAAAATGTGTTATACATCTTATGCATTTTTCTAAAATAAATTATATAATTTATTTCTTTTTCTAATACAGTCTACAGGATAATACAAATACAACAATTTGAACAACAATTAAAACTCACAATATTGTTGGGTGCAGAAAGGCCGGATAAAGTTGTTTTTTAAGATTTATGACTATAGCTAACTCATTAAAACATTAATTCGGTAATGTACTTAGATCTTTATTATTTGTGTAAAAAGTCATATTGCATCGAACCATTTATTAAATTGGCCATGATGTAAAATGAAAATAATATAAACTTTCTTAAATAAAATACTTCAGATATGGTAAATACCCAGCATCCAAGCATTTTTTGTCAGAAAATAACGTCTACCAGATAGTATTTAAGCTGCTCTTCCAAGTACGAGTATTTATTTAAAATAAAGTACAACATTTTACTAAAGCTAATCAAAAATTCCTTGTTGGCAGATCGCCTAAAATAAAATTAAAAATCGAAAAATCAAAACTTATCCACATTTCGGTGGGAAAGTTTCCAAGATAAAATCAATCCCACTAAAGCACGTATGTAAAATAAGGGTCATGTTTCCATCCTAAATAGTCCAGGAAACAAACGATTTTGCCTCGCAATTTTTTCAAAATGACTTGAAATTTTCACAGTAGGTAGGGAATAGTCCAAGGATCAAAATTTATGTTGCTTAAAAAAACAAATTAAATGGTTTTTTTGTAATTGCTGTGGGACCAAAACAAACCAAGTCTGGTTTATTAAAGGTTAGCTGTTATTCATCAAACACAAAATTTCAATATAGATTTTGAAGAGGAGGGTAAGTTAAGATTAATCCTAAATTTTCATGCAAATTATGCGTTTTGAAAAATTGCGAGGTTTGCACTTTTTCTAGCTTCGTTTTCTTCTGATCTGCCTGTCTTTATAAAGGTTCGCTTTACATTAATTTAGACACTTTTTTTTATTAATGCAGCGCAAGTAACGCCCGTTACGCCAATTTAAAATCTAATCGGTCAAACGCACATTATGCTTCTAAATACAACGTAACCTGGCAAAATTTTAGATTTGCAGCGCAGCGTCTGTATTATTTATATTAAATATATTACTGGTTTTATAACATTAAATATTTAAGCGTTATTTAAAAGTTAGTTGGTGTTGGTGGGTTGTGTTTTTCGTTTCTTGCTTTTCCAAAAAAAAATCAAAACACATTAACCTGACCTGAAGCCAAATCTTTGTATTGTATTGTATTGTAATGAACGGGATCGCTCGGCTCTAGTGTAGCCCTCCTTCACTTCGACCTAAAGAGATCTTTTGTGAATACTCTTTGTTGTTTAGTGCCCGGTAATTCCTTTACCTTAAGCAAAGTTCAGGATACAACGCGGTGCGAGCTGAATAATATCTCTAGAAGTAAGATATACACCTTTGAGATATTTAAGCCGTTGTCGGGTCAGTTCTCTGCATTCACAGAGAATGTGTTCCGCAGTTTCGTTTGCCTCGTGACAAAACCGACATTGTTTATCCTCAGTCTTTACCATTTTTTTGAGGTGATACCTCCAATGGCCATGTCCTGTTAGGAAGTCGGTAACCAGTTTAAGTTCGTTTTTTTTTAAGTTCCAGTAGCTTCTTTGTATACTTAGGTGAATGCGAAATAAGTCTTTTCGCCTGCCTTTGTCCTGGGATGTTGTTCCAGTAAGTCTCTTTTTGACTTTTTTCTCATGTTCTGAGTTCCTCGTAGAGGTGGCCTCTAGTGGTGCCACAGAAGGGCTTAGGTCCATAGAATGGTCTCTGTGCTCCTTCTTTGGCGAGTTGATCGGCAATTTCATTGCCCTCCACTCCTTTATGTCCTGGTACCCACTCCAGAGTAACTCTGTTGTGTTTGGCCAGTTGGTTTAGTGATTGTCAGCATTCCCAGGCCAGCTTTGAATTAAAAGAGCGTGAAGTCAATGCCTTCAAAGCAGCCTGGCTGTCCGATAAAATAAATATGGTTGCGCCTCGAAGCCCTTTTTTTGCACATTCAGAAGCGCAAATGTCAATTGCATGGATTTCAGCTTGGAAGATGGAGGAAGCCCTGCCGAGAGACTTTGATAGTCTACATCTAGGTCCAAAGACACCTGCTCCAACCCCCTGTTCCATCTTAGATCCATCAGTGTACCAGACAAGTGAGCCTTTTTCATGCTTTGGTGCGTTCGCACTCATAGTTTGGCGGTCTTGAATAACCACTTCAAAAGAGCGCTGGAAGTCCCGCACTATAGGCATCATGTCCATGGGTTTGGTCAGAGCTTTAATCTTGATTTTTACCAAAATTTTAAGGTGACCAGTCAGGTCTCCTGACTTTATATTTTGTGTCTGGATTACTCTGATTACTTTGGAGGCACTCAGTATCGCCTCCCTCTTTATGTGCAGGTGCAGGGGAAGGAGGTTCAACATTGTCTCCAGAGCTGCCGTTGGGCAAGTTTTCATTGCTCCAGTAACTCCCAGACAGGCAAGTCTCTGCAGTTTCAGAAACTTTCCTTGTGTAGTTTTTTCTTCTGTTTTCGGCCACCAGACCAGTGAGGCATAAGTAACTACAGGCATTACAACTGTAATGTATGACCAGTAGATCATTTTGGGATTTAGACCCCATGTTTTACCACATAGTCTGCGGCACGCCCATAGTGCCGTTGATGCTTTTGCGATAGCCCTTTTTATTTGCGAGTTCCAATTGAGTTTCTGTTCAAGGACAATTCTCATATATTTTACTTCTTTAGAATCTTAACTAACTCTGACTTTATTGACAATGAAAAAAGGGTATTTATAATTTTAAAGTTACCTTTTTTAAATGAGATGAAACCAAAAAAAAATGTTTATGTTGGGCTCTGAATTAAGTTGGTCTTTGTTAAGAAAAAAGCAATAAAAGCATGACACATAATTGTGATTTCTCAATCATGTTTTGTCTTTTTTAAATGGTAAATATCCCAGTAGGTTTTCAAAGGATTAAAATAAATAATTAATATACCCACTTATACTTTAAGCACCCAAATTACTTTTTTTAGGCAGTAAGTGTACTGGTGTAAACTAGTTTTTACTTAATTGCTCTAACTCTCGAGGTAATAAAGTTAAATGCATTTTTACTACAAGACTTAAAGTTGTTTGTTTTTAAACATAACCTTAAAGTTATTTTTAATTTCTTAAAGTATAAAAATCAAATAAGGAATTTATTTACACTTAATTCAACTTTGTAGTCCTACACATTCCTATTCTGTCCTACTCTAAACCTAATAACAAACAATCTATTATGTTTATGTTGTATCCAATTAGACTCTATTCTATAACAGTGCGTTGTAATAGATTATATTTTGAATTGACCAATAAGAGTCGAAAGGGGCGTTACTTGCGCTGCACATTATTAGATTTAGGAAATTCGCTACAAGGTCCGAATCGGTGAATGTGCTCAGCCTTATTAATTCCTATAAATGCAGATCGCCTGAAACAGAAGATAGAAAAAACCCAAAATATTAAAATATTTATGTACGCTTCGGTGGCAAGAGACATAACTAAAAAATAATTAATAATTAAAATTAAAACTGTTAAAGTTTTGATAAAAAAAATTTTAAAAAATCTTAGATTTTTTTGTAATATCTTTAATTTTTATATCAAATTTTTACAATTTTAATTATTATTACATTTTCAGTCAGTTTTTTTTATATATGATTTTAACTTGAAACCGGTGGTAGACTTGCCATCGAAACGTATATAAGTATTTAGATTTTTTGGGGTTTTTAAGGAGATTTTTTTTTCCGTTTCAGGCAATTAACATGTTTATAGGGGTCAATAGGGTTGAGAACACTTAGTTTTTATACATCGGAACCAGAGGTGAAACGGTTCCAGTGTATAAAGATTTTTGGCGAGTACTTAATAAGGACTTTTTAATACCTAAATGCGCCAAAAAAAGTGTCCTTAAGTAACTACTAAAAATGTCTCAGGCAGGAATTTACTATTTTTAAAGACAACCTAACCAAAAATAGGTATTGTGTAAAATAATTGATGCGCTGTTGCCAGGTTTAGCCTTAAACATAATTTTGATTGATTATTTGCATCATAGTGATCTTCTTGCCTATATGCACCGTTGAAAAAGCAACGTTGGCTTTTTTTATTCCTAAATAAGTCCCCATTCATTAAAAAGTAATTTATAGGAGTTAAACAAAACCCGGAAGAACAGCTGAATTCTACAAAAATAGATGCATAAAAAAAATTTGACCTGGTTTCATTTTTTTTAAACTAAGTAGAAAATCTAGATTATTAGAATATACTTGTAAATGGCTCGTGATAGTCTTCAGCTGAATAAAAAGACAATAGATTTTTAGTATCATATACACTGTGTCATAAAAACATTCGTAAAAGATATTTAGCTTAACCTAATAAATAATTTTTAAGTAACGGTTAATTTGACTTCTTAGAAGTTCAAAACTAAAAAATATTTTATTAAATTTCTTTTAAATCTTGATATTTAGTATAATTGTGAATTTTAATTTTTTGTCATCATTTGCATAGATTTCTACACGTAATACAATATAAAATTTAAACCACTTAACAATGTTTATTACTTATAAACTGTCTACAAGAAAAACATTTACAAAAAAGTCGTGCTATATTTTTACACATGAACTACAAAGTACTGAGATGCCACGAAATTCTTACAGAATCTATAATGTTATATTTTTACAAAAATATTTCAATTTCTGGTCGAGTGTATGGTTTAATAGGATGCATATTTCTCGTAAAATTAAAGGATGTTGTTTTTGGCTTTTCCGGATAAATTGAAACTATACTCGTATATATTTTTATATTTTTATAGTACAAAACAAGAGTAACAAACGAACTATCATAAAATAATATTTTTTAAAATAACATCCTAATTGCAGAAAAGTACCATTCTAAAGATACATAGATACTTCTTATGGTTAAGTACAATTCCACCTAAGTTGGTAAAGCATAACCATATACCTATACCACATTAAAGATATTGACTAATTATCCCCTTATTTTACTTATAAGACAAACTTCGATCTACGGTAGCCTTCTGGCCCTATTATTTTCCGAAATTATATTTTTATAAAGTCTTTAGACGGACAAGCTACTTAGCTTCATATAATTTTATCTTCTTTATAATTATTGTTAATCTCAATTAAAACGGATTTTCTTTTTGTTTTTAGAATAATTATTTCTGTGCCTTCAAGGTAAAAGCAAATTACAACTTATAGTACACTTTTAAAAAATAACTTTTTGTGTTCTCAAAGAATGTAAGAAAAATATGCCAGACGTGATTTAATATTACTCTAAGAGCCAGCTTAAAGCAGACAACTCCGTCCAGTGAGGCTGTTATACTCACTAAACAAGACATGGTGACTAGCTAAGCCCGGCCGCGGTGCCTACAGGGTCCCTCAGGTGTGAAATGTATTAAAATCGGGTTAATTTCAAAAGTATTTTAACAAGGCTGCTGTTTTAATATTTCATTATATAACTCTAGTGTAATTGGCAAATAATGGTGGCAGACAATTTTAGCAGTTCTGACGCCACGGCAAACACTTTTAAAGATTCAAAAAAAAAATTTTAATTTCAAAAGTATTTTACCAAATCTGAAATTTATATATGTTATTTATTAAACTATTTTGAACTTATATTAATTTTTGCAGAATTTTTTCGGTTCCAAAAACACGGCAGACAGCGCAACCTTTCGTCCAGCGCGTACATACTTGCATGCATAATATTTGACTGATAAATCTGTGTGTAGGTAGTGTGTACTTTGGATAGAGCCGGAGTCCCGTTTTCGTGTGCGACGGCGCAGCGCGTATGAAACCATACCCATGCTGTACCGTCGTCATTTCACCAACCCTTCCATAAAGTATAGTTAGTTTGAATTTGAAACATGGAAGTCTGGACCTGACCTACTATTCATTGCGCAAACTTCGCAGGGCTTTTTTCCGTATCCACGCGTAAACAATTTTGTTTTACAGCACTGGCCTTCCACAAACCTTCAAACTTCTTTGTGCTAAGCTCAATTTATAAATTTTAATTCCATTTTTATAAAAACTAATTTCTTGAATGATGAAAACGTGCCACATGATAAGAGCGATTCCGAAGATGACAATCAATCTTAAAATTAAATAATTATTGATATTAATGTTATAATTACGACTTCGAGAAAGTGTCATATATAAATTTCAGATTTGCAGATACTTCTGTATTAATTATAGTCTTAAAATGGGCCTATTTTCCTTATTGCCCATCTTTATATCAGTAAATCTGCTTTTTTACGTGTATACTAATATAATTTTTTAAATTTATTTGCGTATTATTAATGGCAAACAGATAATCTGTTAAAGGTGTTAAAGTTAATATTATGCATGTAAGCATGCAGGCGCTGGACGAAAGGTTGCGCTGTCTGCCGGGTTTTTGGAACCGGAAAAAATGTCTGCCAAAATTAATGTAATTTTAAAATAGTTTAATAAATAAGATATATAAATTTCGAATTTGTTAAAATACTTTCGAAATTAAATTTTTTGGAATCTTCAAAAGTGTCTGTGGTCGGGATGTCAGAACCGCCAAAATTGTGTGCCATCATTATTTTTCGATTACAGTAGAGTAATAAAATGAAATATTAAAATAACAGCCTTGTCAAAATCCTTTTGAAATTAATCCGATTTTTATACCTGTCACACCTGAGAGACCCTGTAGGCAGCGCGGCCAGGCTTAGCTAGTCCCCATGTCTTGTTTAGTCGGTATAACAGACTGACTGGACGAAGTTAAGGGTTTGTTAAAATATATGTTGTCTGCTTTAAGCTGGCTCTTGGACTATATGTGACCTAAGGCAATGTGTTTTTATTTTTAATTTTAGATATGCATCTTATCATACTTCAGACTTGACCGGAACATAATATTATAGTAAAACAGGTTTCAATATATATTTTCTATGATGATTTGGTGGCAATCCCGTATAAAGCTTTTCTAGATATAGATTATTTTGGCAAAATTCTTATAGGTATTTAATTTAAATATACAATATTATTTAGTAGCTATTTAGCAAACAAGACTATTAATGAGGAAGATTATGATCAAAGCCATTTATCGCGCGAGCCTAGCGAGCGCGTTAAGAGTTCAGATCATTAATCGCTGATTCATGCCAGAATTAGACACAATATTTTTTCAGCAATCGTTTTGTTCATAAATTATTATAAATATTCTATATTTTTTCACATTTTTTTAGTATGCATTTTGGTTATAGGCAACCATCTTGAATGTTTTAATGGATGTATTTAAATGTCAATATTATAAATAGGTGATTTTGGTAGATGTCTGTTTTGTATATTTTCCTGATAAGGTCGTCCTCCGGCAATATCTTGAAAACCTTTTATCGCACACTTTCGGAAAAAATATTTATCGTAAAACTGGTATCAAGAAAACGCTGAAAATTATTTTTAAGTTTCCAATTACACTGCTAGAGGGCGTAAAACTAACAGCAAAATTAAAAACACGGATTATTTAAAAATATGCCATATTAACTTATGCCGTTGATAGATTTTTCATAAACTATGTTAAATTAGGACACTTTTTTCTTCCAAGCGTTTTCCCCCAATCTGTTAAATATAGGTAGAGGGGAGAAGCGAATGTACATTTAAAAGAAAAATAAAATAAACTTTTTTCGGTTTAAATGATTTTAATAAACTAGGTTTCGTTTAAAAGAGCTTTTGTCAGGGCTTGAGGTTAAATATTGGTATAATTATTTCATTTTTCTTTTATTTCCAAAGACTGATTTGTGTCAAAGTTATAAATTTTGTCAATTTTTTTGAAAAATTTAAATACTCAAATGGTATTATTGCTATAAGTCCATTAAAAGAGGCATAAAAATTTTAAGAAACTGGGGGAAATCGCATTTTGATATCTTAATTAATTCTCGATTTATTGCCGCAAAACTGCATTACTCGTATTCTTTTCTATTTTAAGACCAAAACCATGTTTTTCTACTAATCTTAAATATTATCCTTATAACTTGATTATCATCAATTTAATAACAGCATTCTCTCCGGTAGCGTAGTGGTCAGAGCCTCGGCTCACCGTGCCAGCGATCCGGGTTCGATTCCCCGCCGGGGAGACGTATTAGGTAGTAGTTATTTAAAATAACGTCCGTGGTGGCACTACCGCGTTGTCTAATAGGTGCTGTAAATTGCAATATTTGCATGTTTCAGTGCTTGGACAGCGTTGACGGAAATGGGGAAAAAGATGGGTTAAACATCGGAAAACCCGGCACTCACGCTACTCTGGTACTTAGGAGCATATACGTATATGTATATGTCCAGCATATATTATATATGTATATGAAAAATCCTTCGTGAGCTGCCACAAAAATAAAAAAAAATCAGTATTACACGGCCGTGGATAAAAATAGCTAATTTATTATTATCTACGGGCTCTGGTTAATTGTATCTTCATTAAGCTGCAACAGGATGCACATTTGCAATTTCTCTTAAACGGGTTGCCAAACGTCTAAACACTTTTTATTAAAATGCTTCATTTCGGGATATCTTATGGCATATTGTCTTGCAGCAAGAGAGGCATTTTGAAAATTTTCAAAATAAACGGCAAACATATCGTATGCCTCGGTGGTAGAATAAGACATAATTTAAAATTACTTCATAACAATTAACAACACTACTACTAATAATAATGACGATGAAATTCGATAAACAAGAACTAAATTTAAAATTATCAGGTTTCACAAACAGTGCGCTTGTCATTTTTGACGTCCTGTTTTCTGTGTTTTTTGACTTCCCGGCACTCTCGATAAAAACGCCGCGTTGTTTATCTGTTTTTACCAGTTTTTTACTTTTTCATGCTTTTTTAATGGGCTTATAATAATAATACCATTGTATTTAAATTTTTTGAAAAAAATGACAAAATTTATAACTTTGACACAAATCAGTCTCTAGGGATAAAAGAAAAAAAATCGAATGTACCAATATGTTATCTTAACCCTTGATAAAAGCTCTTTTAAACGAGATCTAGTTTATTAAAATTGGTTAAGCTAAAAAAAATCGTTCCTTCCCCTCCCTTTATTTGACAAGTTAGAGATAAACGCCTAAAAGAAAAAAAATCCTAATTTTACATAGTTTGTGAAAAAACTATTAACGACATAAGTTAATATGGCGTATTTTTAAATAATCCTTGTTTGTAATTTTGTTCTTAGTTTTAAGCCATCTAGCGGTAAAATAAGAAACTTAGAAATAATTTCCAGCATTTTCTCGAGGCCAGTTTTACTATTAATATTGTTTTCCAAAAGCTATGCGATGAACAGTTCTCGAGATATTGCCGGAAGACGAGCTTATCGGGACACCCTGTATTCGTTTATTGATAGAAAATTATGCATTTACAAGGGCTAATAATAAATAATGTTGTATACGTTAGTAATACACCTTTAATGTAAAAAAAGACATTTATTGATCTAAGTTAATTTTCTTGCTACTTTTGATTGTTTTGGTAAATTTATAAACCGCATCAGTCCAATACTATAAATAACAAAATAGTATAAAAACAATTTTTAAAAATATCAGTCAGCAAGTAAGCAGTTTTTTGTTATTTTCTTACATAAATTAAACACTACCAATGTATTTAAAAAACCTATGTTGCAGAAGTAGTGCAGTTGTTTTTAGGAGGGACCTCCTATGCTATTTTTTTTTTATTAAATACGATATTATTTAATTATTTTTTATTAAAATAAAAAAGAAAGATTAATAGATAGAAAGACATTTGATTTTTTTAGTATTTATTAGCTAGCTTTAAACATAGCCCACAACAATAAAAAATTAAAAACTAAGTAAAATAATAAGTTGCATATTTATAAAATATATGTTTGGGGGATATTTTTTAGTTACATCATAGAGGTTCTAGTTATATTCGTGTCTTTTTTATTCTTTCAAAAATTGCCAATAATATTTTGAATAATTTTAGTACTGATATTGTTTTTGTTACACGTATTTAAATTGTATATGTATAATAAAAATTTTAATACTGAAGGAATTCTCATTTGGGCGTCTTTGATGTAAACTTATAATGTGCTAAAAAATTAGAATTTTGGTTTAGAAAAACATATCGATTTAAATAATCTTATGCGGAAAAATATCCAAGTTTTAAATATATCGATATATGTTTGTTATCAGTATTTAACCAATCATGATCGAAATGCTTCTTTGCACATCAGAAAGCCTTTACAAAGTACCTATAAGAATATGGCCAAATATTTATAATAACAACACAAGCCAGTTAAATAGATACAACCAGTTTAGTAAGAAAACATACAAAAATGTATTTACAAAAACGTTTTATCAGTGCGTTAAAAAGTACAATAGATACGTAGTCGAGATTTTTGTCAATTATGACATACTTATCGTAGAAAAAATAGAGGTAACATTCACATTTTTTTTATAGAGTAGGGAAGGAGTACAAAAACTATATAGCACACATATAAGACAAAGTTGGGCAGTTTTTGAAGTACAGTTTTGTAAATACTCTAAAAGCTGCTTACAAGTTAAAATGCTCTACTTTGCTTTAATTTATTCAAATCGACCAAATCCATTTACAGCATTTTGATCCAACAGAGCCGAGCATCACTGATCTTGTGGACGCTCATGCATGTACGATATACCGGTTGTTTTTTAGATGTGGTTTTCCCCTGCAAGATTTTTATTTTTAGTAATAAAAAAATTAAATCAGGTATGCCCGTATTTTAAGTAAATATGCATTATTTGTCCTCTTTACTTGTTTTATGCCACTTCTTGTTTGACCGAAAATTAGTAGTATTTTCAAATTTTAAATGGGATTGCTGGTATACTTTCTCTTACTTCGACTGGATATGACATTCCTAATACAATGACGCCTTGTGTGTAATATTGATTTTTTTAAAATTTCAGCCTAGAGGGTGCCATGACCATCTTAAAACAGTTAATAATAAATTAAGTAGCCATGGAAAATTGTTTTTTATCGTCTTATTAGCTTTACGGCTTCTCCGGACGGGCATAACGGTACTAAAATAATACTTATACCTTTATAAAACATAAGAATTACTTTATTTAGTGTTTTTAAAAAACAGTTTTACCAAAAACACCAATTACATAATACTAAATTATTTGGAACAAATAGCTATCTCAGGATATGCTAATGAGCCACTCTTGTTTCATTAAAAAAAAAACTCATGGCCATAAATAGAATTTGAAAAACTTTGATTTTGTCTATTTTTTATGACCACTTGATTTAAGACAAATTATACCAGTGGCTTCATTTAAAATTTAAAAGTAGTAGTCCTTTTCGTTCAAATCGGAAATTAAATAGGCCAAACAATACATTTTATGTCAAATACCGGCACACCTAATGTTACTTTTTTAACTTAAAAAAAGAATATTACAGGAGGGAAACAACATGTGAGAAACACTCGATATAGACAAGAAGGTGTTGGGTCAGTCGTATTTCCTACTGAAAACAACATCCACTTTGCATTCTCTGACTTGATAGTTTTATTTGGTGGTTTATTTGGTTCTTCAGTCAGTATTCTTGGCTAGACCTAACTTTAATGATATCCAAGAATCAATTGGTGAAAGCTCTAATTGTTCTGTAAATTTGACACGGACGCATTTCTAGAGTCTTCAAAAATTTACCACCCTTATCGTACTTATTTAAGTATCCTAAATTAATCAATACCAAATGCAAATGCTTGCGCTTCTCACCAGAATCTAATTAGCTTGTTGCAATAGGTCTATATTATGCTTAAAGATGTTTATTCAAATTGTATTACAAAAGTTGCCCAAATATTCGGATATACATTTCTTAAAATTATATTTTAAACCTATTTACCAGCGATTCTTTGCTTTTGTTTTTTCACAAATTCTACAGCCATTCTGTCGTTTATTCTTGATTCTAAGATTTGTAGGATCGGATGGTCTGAAATTAAAATAAAAAAATATGGTTATATATAAACTCTTTTCTTGATGTTAAAATAAATAATAGTTATTTATGATATAAGTGCTAAAAGTGACATTTAATTTTGTGAGAAGAGAAGTTTGCCATGCCTTCGAATAAAATAAAATCACTTTGATTATTTTTTTTTAAATAAATAAATGGTTCTCTTTGAAACAAGCAAAAAATTTGGTATAAACAATGGTAATGTCTTTTGAGTTCAGAGTTAATTCGCCTCAGTGTAATTTCGAACCATGCACAGAATATATTATTTGTTTCTAGTTTAGTAAATGAAGTCGTGGACCTAAAGATCGGGTTGGGCCTATTATTTGCAGCTATTAATGTATACAATTACCTCTGAAAATATCATATATAGAAAAATGTCCGCAAGGGCCTGAAAATGGCCCTCAAGAGCCCGGAAATCAGTTTTTTAAGGTATTTTGGCCGATATCTCCCGAAATATGACACTAACGCAATTCGTGTTTAGACAAAAATAAAGAGCAGTTCATTAGATGCAAAAATGATTCCCATCACTATCGTCAAAAATTTGATGGTTTTTGAGATATCCGGCCATTAACGCGCCGCGTATATTTTGCACCTGCCCCGCATCTCGAAAAGCGCTCTAAGCTATTTATACTTCCAAGCGGGCGGACAAATTTTTAAGTTACTCATGTAAAAAAAAAATATGATTTAAAGTTCATATGAAAGAAGGAACCTGTAGCTATAATATTTTATCAATGTTTCCTTTTTTTTGTTTCTCTAGAATATTGAAAATTAGAGCCAAAATCAATTCGTTCTTATTTTTTTTTTATAAAAAGTTGTTTTTGCAAATTATTCTTTTGGATAATGGGACTTTGAAAGGTGTTGAATACATTCCAAAAAATTCAATAATTTTTTTTTGTGTATTTTAATAAATAAGTGGTTTTCTTAGGGCGGTTTTTTTATATTTCCGTAGTTCTCAAAAATGCTCGGGTCTATCGGGAATTAATAAATAATCAAGGACCAAATTGGCTTTTAATGCACATCATTCAAAAGCTTAGATTACCCCCTTCTCGATGGCACTTTTCTTTTTTTACAAGTTTTTAAGTATTAATATATATATATATATATATATATATATATATATATATATATATATATATATATATATATATATATATTATATATATATATATATATATATATATATATATATATATATATATATATATATATATATATATATATATATATATATATATATATATATATATATATATATATATATATATATATATATATTAAAATTTAATACTTTATTACCGACGAAGCTGCAGGCAGCACTTATGTCGGGTGTATTTACAAGTGCAGCATTGGCTCGCGAACGAACTGCCGCCAAAAGAATGGGGGTGGAAATGTACAGGAGATAAATTATCACCGGTCCAGGCAACAAAAGAGCCGTCACATCTGGACCTGTTGAAAATGATTTCTTGTCAGTGTAAGCAAGCAATGTTCATGTATGAAAGGGGACTAAAGTGCTCGAATATTTGTGGTTCATGTCATTCAGGCCCTTGTTCTACAGGGATATGGAAAATAAAGATATATAATCGTACGTGAACAAGCAGCGGAAGGAGAAGAAATGGATTCCGGTGAGGATAGAGAGACAGGAGTAGAGCCAAAGACAAAAGGGCAAAAAGAAGAAGAAGAAATAGACCAAAAGGAAGTTTTTTTTCAAATAACAGCACTGTATTTCAAAATAACGGTACTGTATTTCCAAATAACACTACTGTATTTCCAAATAACAGCACTGTTTTTCAAATAACAGCACTGTTTTTCAAATAACAGCACTGTTTTTCAAATAACGGTACTGTATTTCCAAATAACAGCACTGTATTTGCCTGTACTTGATAACCTAAGGGTGTAGAGAGTTGTTGTTGAACCGGTCGATACCTACCTCCTTAGATGTCTCTTTTCCCTTTTATATCTATTACCGGTTCCTTAGTTATCGATACATATGACGTACCCTGTATCTGATGATTTTAGCTTAAAGATAAGTGTTGGATTTTAATAATAAACATGGTTTTCTCAAAAGGGTATTATACCAATAATAAATTTAAACAACTAATATGTTTTAACATCGTTAATCAGAATAAAAATTATTTCGATCGGTTAATAAATAAAAAAGTAATACATAGTGTTGTCAAAAAGGCTTTATACCAATATTTAATTTAGACAACTAATATAGGTATTTTACCATTCCAAATTATATTAAAAAATAATTATTTCGATCGTATAATAATTAGAAAAGTTATAAATGGTGTTGTCAAAAGGGCTTTATGCTGATGGTGAATTTAGACGACTAATATATGGGTTTTAACATTTCAAATTATATTACAAAAGAATTATTTCGATAAATAAAAATATGTTTTTGAAAAATCGTGAAAAATAAGCATGTGTTTTCTTATTTTATTGTACATGCGGTTTTACGTCCGAGATTGTTCCAGGAATAATATCAAAGAATGTTAGATTAAAATATATATTTTCAGATCACGTCGTTCACGATTACCGATTAGTGTTTGTCTAATACGAGGATGTTTTTGTTTGTTTTTTTCCTAAATAACTCTTGTATAAAGCCTTAATATTGCCACCGAACTTTTTCGCTTGATTGAATACATGCAAATTGGTTAATTTTTGTGTTGTTTAATTTAGGATCATTTACATAGCTACTGTTTTTTACAAGGTAATCTATATCGTTTAATTTTTTAGGTGCCAAACTTGCTCTTTTTAAGTTTATTAATTTAATATCTAAAGTCTATTTTTCGACTTATAATTTAAGAGCAGCCTTCTGTTAATGGAACCGTAAACTAACTACCATGGTGGACGAACGGCCCTGTTAAGCCTCTATAACAACTGTACTTGGTGACAAACGGATCGACGTCTAAGACTTGGTAAGTGACATATTAATCCGTTGATGCTAGAAACGTTACTATGGTTCTCAAATGATTAATTCCCCCACTATAGGTAGTATTTTCTAAACCGTTATAGGTTTCGAACGTCCTTATTAAGGATTTTAGAGCTGAGGAGCTAAGCGGTAATCCCTGCTTGCAAACCAGGTAGCTTTTAGCTGAGAACCGGCTTTATACAGTTTGAAAATGCCTATTTGGTTATATTTTTTTTTTTATCTTGGGACAGTCCACGAAGGCTGATGCCTAAGTACTAACGTACCGTGGGTGTCTTCAGTGTGGTGAGAGGGAGTTTGTTCACACGGGACTTAAATTTTTGGAGATTGGGAGGAGAAGGAAAAACTTCTGCGGGCAGCAGGTTCCATAGTCTTGACACTCTAGGGATGAAGGAACGAAGAAAGCGGGAAGTTCGGGGCCTCTCTAACTGAACTGTAAAAGGATGCATAAAAGTTGCACTACGTGTTGCTCTGTTGGGAGCTGCCAAAGAAGAAATTATACTGGCCAACTCCTCTGAGCAGAAGCCGTGAAAATACCTATAGAAGAGCGACAGATCCCCTACAGCTCGACGGTGGGCAAGAAGAGGAAGCCTTTCTGTGAGCGTTGGATCATTAATAAGACGAACGGCTCTTCTTTGAATGGAGTCCAGAATGCTAAGTGTTGTAGGGGACGCCATTCCCCAGACATGGGAACAATATTCTAAAGAGGGCCTGATTTGGGATACATACAGAGTGTACAGATTGGAAGAAGAGAAATATTTTCTGGCTCGGAAGAGAAATCCAATCTTTTTTGAAGCTGCCGAAGCTATGGATAAAGTGTGGTTGTGCCAGTTAAGGTTATTCTCAAAAGTAACGCCGACAAGATTAAACGACTGTTTGTTCTGCAGAACTTGGCCGCTCATATGTAAGGGATGAGCATTTGTAGACTTTTTTCGCGACAGCGAACATGACTGTGTTTTCGAGGTATTAAACTGAACAAGATTTTTGGCGCCCCAATCCAAAATAAGTTTGAGGTCTTGTGAAAGGGATATCTGCATTGACCTGCGCTTGTTTTCGAAATCAGGATTACACGGTGGCTTAGGAAATTGAATACTAGAGTGGAGGGTACTATCGTCAGCAAAACTATGAATGGGATTGATTGTGGAAGAGAGAAGATCGTTAATGTGTAGAAGAAACAGCGTGGGTGCCAGCACTGAGCCCTGGGGCACCCCAGCATTAATTTGGTAGAAGCTGGAGGAATGACCATCTACACTAACTGATATACGTCGATTAGAAAGGAAACTGGAAAGCCAAGAGCAAAGCTTAGGTGGAAGACCGTAAGAAGGAAGTTTGTTAAGAAGCCCATCATGCCAGACCTGATCGAAAGCTTTGGATATGTCAAGAGAACGATCTGGGATTCACCAAGAAACTCAAGGGACTTGTTCCAGTTGTGTGAGACAAAGGAAAGAAGATCAGCTGTGGATCTACTGTGACGGAATCCATATTGTCTATCATGTAAGATCTTATGTTTTTCCAGATACTTTAAGATTTGGGAATTAATGAATTTTTCCATTACTTTGCAAACAACTGAAAGAAGAGATATAGGTCTATAGTTGGAAGGGAGACTTTTGGATCCTTTTTGGGGACAGGTTGCACACGTGCAGCTTTCCAACTCTCCGGGAAAATGCCCGTGTCGTAAAAGATTCGAAAGAGGCGAGTTAAGATGGGTGCAAGTTCGGGAGCACATTTTTTTAAGACGATTGCTGGTATGCCATCCAGCCCAGACGATTTTTTAGCATTAAGAGAAGAAAGAATACGCTTGATCTGTTTGACTTTAAAAATTATATCGAACATTTTATGAGAAACAGGGACAACTGTTGGAAGGGGAAGATTAATAGGAGGATCAAGCGTAGAATTGGCAGCAAATTATTTGGCAAATAGTTCGGCTTTTCCTTTGGAGGTAGAGACTATTCCATCTTCAGAGATTAGGGGTGGAAAAGAATTTGTGCAAAAGTTCTGACTAATATTTTTGGCAAAGGACCAGAAAGCTTTACTGTCATTTGAGCAAGAGAGAACTTTATCTGTTATTCGATTATTAAAACGGTCTTTTGCTTCTGAGATAGTCTGATTATACTGATTTCTCGCTTCGAATGAATGAATTCTACACCCTAAATTTCAGAAAAGCGCTAAAGGCCTGTTTAGTATCACATTTGATTTTTCCATATAAATTTTTAACGATTATTATTATCTGGTGAATATTTATCCAAAGATTCAACTTTCATATTTTTACTACTTTACTTATTTTACCTTCACCATATTTAATAATTAACCACGTGTCTGCGAGTATAATTTGAGGTTATTTTAATCGTTTCAATTATAACAACTCTCCTATTAAATTTCTAGGTTAAGTCGAAGCACGCGTAAGACCTTAAGATAAGTTTTAGGTTATGACGATAATTCTAAAAGTTTTTCTCATGAATTATATATATTTAACCCAAGGTTCATCTCTTATATTTTTTATCACTTTAATTATTTTACCCTCCCTAATATAATTTCGGCTATTGAATGTAGACCGTTGCTTTGCACACACAATATCTGAGGCTCTTATCAATTGTTGCGGCTGGCGATAACATTATAAAAATAGAATGTGCTGATATGGTTAGCCATAGGCGAACTAAATAAATTTATTAAGTGTTCTTTTAAATAATATTAATATTTTGTATAAAGTCTTTTTGGAAGTTTAGAATTTAACTGTAACCCACTGTGCGCGCTAAGGTTCTGCGTCTGCTCTTAAGTACCAGGCCTAAGCGGCGCGCTTAGGCGCGGGGAGGTCTCAATGTCTAACATGTTAGGTTTGACATTTGACAAGTGACAGCCGCCATTTTTTTAGCGCTTGCGTAAGACTTTAAAATGTAATTAGCACACGTGATCTAAATGACGTTTGGCGTTTGACAGCCACCATTTTTAGCGCATGCGCAGGACTCTATTAAGACCTCGCCCACGTTTCCTAATTAGCGTATGACGTCAAGATTTCGGGATAAACGCCTTTTATCACTTTAATTATTTCACTAGTACAGTACAGGTTCTATAATGACGGCTGCTACTATACATTCATTTTAGCATAATATTTAATTATCCCCTATAGCTCAGTGGTAGAGCTCTAGACTTTGAAACACTACGACGGTTCGAATCCTGCTAGGTGAGGACTTTTTATTTATTTAATTATTTTCCCGAAACAGGTATACATCTATTATCCATTTATATTTAATATACCTCCGTAGTCGAATGGTAGAGCTCCGGATTTTTAATTGCTAGGACGACGGTTCGAATCCCCGACTTTTTTAAATATTTAATTATTTCCAAAATGGCTCGAGGACCTCTGATGACGTCAGACTGAGTTTACTTAATAGCAGCTAGTGTGTGGTTACTTTTGACATTTGACTGGTAACAGATGACATTTGAAAGGCTACATTTGACATTGGGCAGATAGTAATGACCACGCCCTAAATAACGCGTTGCGCAAGATTCCTAAATTTTAAATGGCGTCAGAGATTTTAAGATATAAATGCTAGACAGGAAGTAAAATGGAAATCGGACCTTAAAATTTTCCCATACATTTCTTATGGGAAAATGACGTCATTTGCGGCAGGACATACGTAGCTTATCTACTAATTTTCTTAAAACATCTAAACTGCCTCGCAGCTATTCGCATTGAATTTTAATATAATTAAAATCTGCATTTATTCTAAAATCACCTTTAACTATTATTATATTAGAAATCATTAATTTTTATTTAAATATTTTTTATTTACTATTATTAATGGGTTAAAATATGTTTGCAATATAGCCTAAATGATTATTTTTCAGGTTTAAGAATGTTTGTGCTAAACTAGGTTATTGCGGTTTTTTAATTTATTTTAAGTAAGTAAAGTTTGGTAAAAAATACTTTTAACTTATTCAGTGTCTCTAATATACTGCCAAACCCAGCCAATTATTTAAATCTAAGCCACTCTTTATAGTTTAATATAAATTTACATTGTAAATATGTTTCTAATTCACCATATCATTTTTATTTAGTTTTACCCACACTATTCTAAGAATTCTTGTTTAAACACCTAGTTTATACATTTTTAAATACAATCCACGAGTAGAAAATCATTTATATTTTATTTTTACTTAAGAAGATCCATTTTTTATTTTAATTACTTACATTAGGTACATACTGTTTAATAAAAAATAGTTTCCCTAAAGATGTTAGCCAATGTTATGAATTGAAACTTAAATCATAAAATTCCATTATCTTTATTTGTTAACTAGTACACAACGTTTCGGTTAGTAATGTTTTTCAAGCGTTTTCAAGTGATAACCAAAAGCTACTTTAAAAAGGAACTATGACTTATATACTATTCGTTGTTTACCAAAGGTTGCCCAATTTTTTTACGGTTGAACAATGGCAGATATCCGAAATATTAAATGTAGGCGTGCTAAATATATTCTAATTATTTAGAATCCAGTAAGACTGCATTAATCAAACCAAAAGGTTGGCTAAGGTATGTTGACAATACTTTTATTATTTGGACAGGTAAGGAAAAAGAACTAAAAATTTTCTTAAAATATCTAAACTGCCTCCGTCCTAGTATCAAATTCACAATGGAGAAGGGCCTAAATTCGGCTCTACGTTTTCTCGACGTTCTAGTTAAACGAAATATCGGACATTTACAAATGTTGGCATGTAGAAAACTTACCCGCACTGGACAATACTTACCCCGAAATTCTAATCATTTTAACGAACAATCAAGGGGTCATACGCACCCTATACAACCGCGCCGTAAACTCATGTAATAGAAAAGAAGAAGTAGTTTTTAGTTATTACTTAAAAACGGTTAGAGATTTATCAATAACTGAAACGTGGTGTACTAATTTACAAAAAAAAAATAATAATAATAAAGAAAGTCCAAAACTTTAGTGTTATTAAAAAATATGTATTAAAAAAAAACAGTTAATTTTAGCTTTAGCTACACCTTTAAATAATATACGAAGTAAATAAAACGTACATTTAAATATATTCTAATATTTTTAACAGTTTTTGTGTAATGACGCGTTTGCTAAATTCTAAATGTTAACAATAGTTTAGTGTTTAGTACTAACAATTTGATGTATTCTAAACAAAAATAGTTTTAAAGTTTAAAAACTATTAGATATTAAGGCAAATAAACTTAAAAAAGTCAGCTATTTTGTTTCTGATCTGCACTTGTGTAAGTTATTAAAAAGACATTAACTATAATACCACCAAAATGATTTATTCCAAAAAATAAATAAAGAATATTTAAAATCAGTTTAGCTGAAAAAAAAAAATAAATTCAGTTTGAATTGAAAATTTTCTTGTTTTATAAATTAAAAAGAAAACACACACACATTGTTTATATTTTTTACTTACTTTTGTTATGTTGCTGCATAAGGACTAATTCGACAGGTTTCAAACCATGAAAGTTATCAGCAGATGCATTATCGGCTACTCCTGAAATGGTTCCTAGTGCCAAAAACGCTTCTCCCGCAAAATCATTTGCCGTCAAAACGTCGTGGTCCATGACGGTAAATGCCACCATTGCACCTGGCGATCTAATATAAAAATTACTATTAATTTTTACCAAAGTGTACCTTAGTTTTATTGAATTATTGACAAAATATACGATTGTCCCCCAGACCGAGGAACCTCTTACTCATCATTTTTTGAATACGTATTGCGAGGTGTTTAAAAGAATTCTGCGAGACATTACATAACACCGCTGGGCATTGCAAGACACTGAGAGGCATTGCGAGACACTGCAACGCCTTGCGATGACCTGCAGCATGAAGCACTGTTAGACACTGCGCGACACTGCAAAATATTGCGAGACATAGCATTATTATTACTACAAGAAACGGCGCATTGCCTAAAATAATCTTGTATAACACCGTGTTGAATAGCACTTTTGTACTGACATCTTTCTGTGTGTCATAAGTGTTGAAAGGGCGTTCGTGTAGGGAATGACACCACAGAAGAGACCGACACACTATAGTAACTTTTTCACAGGTGCCAGCACCCTGCACTTTTTATTATTTAAAGTTTGTTTTCTATTATTAATTAAAATATTGTTTTATTTGCTGCTTTAAAAGTAGTTCGTGGTAAATTCAATATTTTCTTAAGTGGTCCGCACTTAACAAAAGGTCCTAGATAGAAATTTTATAAATAAGTTATCCCAAACACCCTCTCTAATACTTTTCGTTGTTCTCTGCTAAATATACTAACTTTAATACACAAAAGATAGTTTGTTAACTAGACTGTAACAACCATCTTTTTTTAATTTGATTAAGTTTTATTAGGATTTAGGTACCGATGGGGCGGGGTTTTTAGATGTTTAACCCATTTGAGTAACATTATTTTTGAGTGGTCATTGACGATTGTTATAATGGGGAAACTGAACAATACCAATAAATGCTCTAAATTTAAAACTTCTGTCAAAATTATCCTGTAATAACACTGTGTCATGGGCTACTGTTAATATTTAAATTGTAAGGTAGTGCTATTCAATTCCATGTAAGCCGAGCGGCTATAATACGAAACCAGTAACGTCCCTTACTAGCTTGGATAGGAGGATCTTGCTTTCTCTTGCATTGGTTTCCTTCGCCATTTTGTTCTCTTATGTTTTTTATATAAGAAATAAAAAATATTTATTTTTTTTTAATTTTCTCTGTATTCTTTTAAACGTTTTATGTTTTAATGATAAACAATTACAATACCCGAATTCAGTTACGACTAACCTAAGTAATTTTAACTTTTTGTGGATGCTAAAAGACGCATTCTCTTGTTTGTTCACTGGTAAATATTAATACGAAAAACCTTTCAAAAGGTAAATTATTTAACAAAAACGAAATCAACAGTTGGTCCAAAACAAATGAGGGACCTACAATTGTTTTTGAAGTCGGTGCCAGTAAAGCCACCGAATTAAAAACCTAATTAAAATAGAAATAAATATACCATAAAAGACATTTTACTTAGCTGCTTTAAATTGGTTTTATTTATGTTGTGTGTGTAGATAATATAAAAACTATTGACCTGATTTTAATGAAGTCTGTACTGTTTTCTAAGTTGAAGCATATGTAAGCCAATAAAAAAAAATGATCACAATCCAATTACTAGTTTAGGAGAAAAAATAATAAAGAAATAAAAAAAAATATTTTATTTTTTTTAATGTTTTTTGGGTTTATTTAACAATAAAAAAATCTTTTAAATTAAGAAGGTGCCATTTTGATATCAAGTAGCATTTAGAAAAAAAATTATAGTAGTATACTTTTGCTAAAAATGCATAAATTCCCAGATAATTTAGAAGATGATTGATTTACCGCGTTTTCTAAACGACAGGCCTTAATTTAGTAGCACTTTGTTTCTTATTTACATTAGTCAATACCCTGTTAATTTGTATCCATTATTTTATTAATTAAATTAACAAAAAAAAAAGCTTTAAGACTGGTGGTATAATATAACCATCGCATGTGACATAAAATTATTGCAATTAGTGTACCAATCTGGTCTGTCCGAAATGCAACTGCTTACATAAAATTATTAACTAATTTCATACTTACTTGCACTGTTCTAATGAAACACTAAATTCGAAACACTCATCGAAAATCGGATGTAATGTCTTTTTGTGCACGTTTGTTTGTTGTTCATTACAGTGTGGGAATATTCTCTTTGGCAGAAGTTCTATAATTACAAAGGGATCGCTAAAGCCATTGGGGTCCAATGGAATAATGTCACGGGCGTGAAGAACCTAAAAACGTAAATATTAAATTTTATAACATATTTTCACATGAATTATTTACGCATTCCCTTCTATTGAATGTTATCATAACCAAAGGGGATGATAAAATAGAATTATCTTTGGAATCCTGTCTTGAGAGATATAATTGAGTTACATACAGATAGCTTTTCAAGAGGAAAACTTTCTTTTAAGGTCAAATAAGTATGTTAAATTGTTGATTAGAACAACTGAGCGCAAAAACACAGTTTTTAGTAAGCTGCTGTCTCATTTCTCGGCAAATTACATTTTAAGAATAAGAGATAGATAAAAGATATCTTAAATTATATATCTACGTATTTATTAGCAGTGGCATAGCTATCAAGTAACTAGGCGTGCCCCGAGACCCTCAAGCTAGAGGGCCTCTTGGCTTACCTAGTGACGTTCGAGATATTTACCTGGATATTTTAATCGAACCAGCAAATCTTATATGGTTCAAACTGATCAACAAATATATCTCCCACTATCAAAAAATAAATAAAACAGTTTGCAACACGGCTGTAAGCATGGTGACTGAGTTAAAAGAATATCATTTACAGTCGCTACAAAATAGGGCCTCTGACTGGTATGAGGTTAACGAAACATAAAATAATAATTTAGTCCAGAAACGAAGCTAAAAAAAGTGCAAAACCTCGCAATTTTTTAATCTGGCATTTAGCGTAACTTATCCTCCACTTTAAAATCTATATTATGCTGATGGGCACTCTTTATTTTTTAGGGTTAAAAACTACCCTTTATTGCTAAAACCTATAAAACTATATATTAAAGCTTAAATTGAGTAAAATTTTACTCAAATAAATTTAAAAAGTGGTATTTTGTTTCTTTAAAGCATTATTTGAAATATATCAGCCCTTAAAAATCAACACCTATAATGATTTTAAAAAATATATTTACCCTAAAAAAATAATACATTATTACAGTGTTTTGCATGAAAACTTGGGATTAGGCTCAACTTACCCTCCTTTTCAAAATCTCCATTAAGCTAAAGGTTGCTTTTTATTTTTTAAGGGGGAAAACTACCCGTTATTGCAAATACCTTCATAACTGTCATATCAAAGCTTAAATCACATAAAATAAGGCTCATATAAATTAAAAAATTAATATTTAATTATTTAAATCATTATTTAATAAGTTTCAATTCTTAAAAATCAACCTTTATCATGATTTAATAAAAAATGTTTACCCTGGAAAAATCAACATATTGTCACAGAGTTGAAATTAAAAAATGGGACAGCTCAAAAGTATTGCTAATTTAATTTTGTATTTTTTTAAACCTTAAACATTCACCCCTTACAATATCACAGTGCAAAAAATAGTACAAAACCGCGGAATTTTAAAAATACATCCAATCGCTTTAGGCATGGTCCAAAAAATTACTTTTTTTAATCATAACTCCTTCAGTTATTGTAATAAAAACTTCTTTAAAAAACCATTTTGTTTTTTTTTAACTATTTATTAAAACTGTTTAAAACCCTTAATATTTTAAAGGAATGAGTTTAAAGGGCTGAAACAAGGTTGTGCTCGTCTATACACACGCGTTTTAAACGTTTTATTTCACTTAATTTCCGTCATACAGTTAATAAAAAAAGCAAAATATTTGCTATTCAAAAAGTTACAATTTGATACTTTACTAATTTTTACGTATCTCCGTTTGTTTTGGAAAAGGTCATTTTTTATTAAAATTGTAAACAATTTAAATCGCTTAAAATTTTAGAATGTATTTATGATACATAGGTAAAGAGAATTGAAAAAGGGCAACAAATCATTTTAATTAGGTTAGTAATAAGGGGATTGTTTTTAAAGATTATTGCACTCAAAAAAAATTTGGTCTAACCTTATTTTAATCATAACTCACTCAAATTTTATGATACATATCTTTTGTTTTTTTTAAGGAAGGTCTTTGCAAATGCTTTAAAAAAGTTATTATTATTTTTTCTCGAAAAGCACGTAGATTTTGCGCTATTTGCGTTTGAAGCTCTGAAATTTTGTGTTTTATGAATAACAGCTAACCTTTAACAAACCACAACTTAGTTTGTATTGATATCACAGCAATTACAAAAAAAAATTATTCGTTTTCTTAAAAGCTGCAATTTTGTTTTTTACAGTTTTTAGATAAAATGCATACTAATTGAGTTATTTGCAAAAAACCGATTAAAAACGTTAATTTTATCGACGAAAAACTCCGACTTTCAATCGCGAATAACTTAAAAAGTATGCATTTTCCAAAAAATGCATGAAATATTTTTTTTATTAAAAATCATTTTTTTATCGATTCTTGTGGTCAAAATATAAAAAAAAAAACCCCCAAGGCAAAGGCGCCCTTTGGCATGATATAGATTTTGATCCTTGGACTCTATTCCATACCTACTGTCAAAATTTCAAGTCATTCTATGCATTTTGAAAAAATTGCTAGGCAAAATGGTTCGTTTCCTGGACTATTTAGGAACTTATTGGGTTTTAAAATGAAACATTATTTTTATAAGCACATTTTTAATTATCACAGTACTTATTTAGGGTATATTTTTGCATGAGTTTCAAAGTAAAATGTAATTTTAATGCCCCGCAAAACATCTCAAAAAAGAGTTACGTTCGCGATATTTTATTTTCAAAGTCGTGTTGTAACTGAACTTTAAATTTTATAGATTCAATTGGATTCTACATAATTATTTTAATCGAAATCAATAATAATAATAGCTGTGCCACTGTTTAATCGTACATTTATTTTTTTTTACCTCTACACAGAGGGAATCGTGATTAAAGTACGCTCGGACCGCCAGGCTACCATACGGACTTGTTGTGGTGTTATATTGATCATGCAGTCTTTGATTATAAAAAATTTCAATTAGTTTTTCCGTATCAGTCCTATGGTATTGTAACCTCTGTTCTATCTGACAAAACATGGGAGAATGTAACAGTTCGGTGCTCAGTCCGTGACCTTCGGCATGGAAAAAATCTACCATTAGTTCTAGGGCTGCGTGAAGACGCTCGTGGAACATTGCGGGTAGGTCGTCGCTAGCGGCACCCCCGTCCATTTGATGGTTAAGTTCGGCAAGAGTATAATCCCATACCTAAAATGTAAATTAATTGGATTTTTAAATAACTATAGTAAAAATTGTAAAAGACAAAATAATCGACTCTTAAAAGTTAAAAACTGCATTTAAATATTAATAAATAATTTTCATTGATCTATTTTCCTCAGTTGTAGGAGTTCAAGTGAATAAATTAGAGTTAAGCTTTAGAAACCTAAATCATTGCAAAGATTATTTAAACATTTTTTTAACTAAATATAATAACTATCTTACCAAAGGCTTCTCAGATATCAGACTAAGTTGTTTTTAGTTTTAAAGGAGATAAAATGATTCTTGTTTAATCTGCTTTGCATTTGAGAATCGGTTAAGTAAATTGGAAATTCGAGAAAAATATTTTATGGTTTTATGGGAGGGTCCAAAAAGTCTTAAAATAAATACAAATTCGATTGCTATAAACCATAAAGTTATTGTAAATCTATCTCGAAATTTTTGTTAGAAGATAAATTTAGCAAAACACTTGACAAACCCTAAGGTAAAGTCTTTCTAAGAATCCTAGGGATACAGTTTTTGTGTGCAATTTTTTTAAAAGATAGAATCTTAAAAAGTACTAGAAGTTATTTTTGTAAGAAACCGTTCAGAACAGGTATCAAGATATGTTTCCTCTTAGAAAGGTCCAAAATATTTGTTAACTACAAAAAGTAAAAAAACTCACTTTCTTTGAATTTCATTGCTCATAACTTTGTGACTATTGGTTGCAGAGAAAAATAGTGTATAGAGAAAAGTTTCGTAAATAAATTCCCTATCAGACAGAATCGCTCAAAAACTGCAAAATGTATTATGCTTGTTGCAAAACAGCAATAAAAAACGCAAAGAAATGTAGTTTTCTGCATTGATTTTTTGGATCCTTAGATTTCTCTAAGGAGCTCTTTATCGACCAAAACAGCTTTATGCTATGATAGAACATTGTGCTAAATTTCGTTAAAATCTGTTTTATAACTTTGCACCGTAATTTTGCAATCCAATTTCGTTTGAACAAATGGATAATATCGCAAATGGAATAAAGTACAGAATATTAAACCTAAATATTTATTTTTTTTCATATACCAGAGATCCTAAAAGACTGAACAAGTTGTTTTGCCCTGAAATTATTTTATCAGCAAAATATAAATTAGAATAAGGCATTAATTTTATATAAACCATGTGCAAAAAATTTATATTTGCTATTGTTTATAAATCCGCCGTAAACGCCTGCCGAGTACTTTTAAATCTTATTTTCAATAAAAAATTTTTATGGAAAATGTAAGTAGATATTTATTTTATTTTTAAGAAAAAAAGTTGTTTACTTTGTTTTCTAAACAGTTGCCGTGGGCGCCAAAATAATCCGGTTTTCATTCTTAAAAAAGCGCTGAAAAGCCTAAAATACCTAGAATATTTAAAAAAATAAAATGTGTAAGCTCTATATTCTCGACTCTACTCAATTCACAAAACTGTCCGGATTTTTAAAAGAAATTGGATTTTAAAATTATTGTGCAAAAACTATGAAACTGGGTTTAACAAAATTTAGCGTGATGCTTTATCGTAACCCGATTTTTTTGACCAGAAAAATTAAAAGGGGTTAAAATAATAAATTGTTCTCTTTTTGTTTTTATTTTGCAGCAAGCGCAATGCTTTTTAAGGTTTCTAACAATTTTATTCTGTAGAAAATATAATTATATATTTTTTTCTACAATTTTTCTCTACAAGCTTACAAAGTTATAAGCGACCACTGATGTTTATATAGACCGGCAAAGGGTATCAGATAGGCAATTTAAAAGTTAGATTTTATAGGCGAAAAAAATTGTCCGAGCGCTGTGGCGGTAGTTATCGCCTAAGGTTTTAAATTAAGCGCAGAACAGACTCGCAGATTGATTTTATTTACACATTTATCGCCGGCCAGTTCCGTATTTTCTCAGAGAAAGAATAGCCGTATTTCTCTCCCCCAACGTGCATATATATATATATATATATATATATATATATATATATATATATATATATATATATTATATATATTATATATATATATATATATATATATATATATATATATATATATATATATATATATATATATATATATACAGGGTGATTCACGTTGAGTGTCCTATTAAAAGTTCTGGGGAACCAAAAAAAAGAACTTTTTGAAATTTGGTACACGGTCATAAGAGGTAATAAGCTACATTTTAAAAATATTTTGGCAAGTGCAGCGTTGCCAGATCTAACCGAAACCAACGGCAACATTGTAATTTTAAATGGAACACCCTGTTTTTTATTACATATTCGGATTCTACATAAAATTCTAAGTAAGTTTTATTAACTTCTTCCTATACCTATATCTTACCGTTTTTGGGAAAATAATTAATCACTATTTTTTTTAAGGGAAACCCTATGTTAATAAGGTTTAATATTTACGTGCCTAACCGAGCTGGATACTAGAAATTTTTTTTGGGGTTAGACAATGCATGTATTTAAAAGATCTACATGCTATTATAGCAATATACCCTACAGGGTGTCCCAAAAAAATTGCATTTTTACCGATATTAAATAACGATTAAAACTCATTTTTTTAAATACAACATACTGTATTTTATCCCATTTTTGAATAGACCAATAATTTACCTACAAAATGTCCATACATCTTTCTATACCCATCTGCCACCGTTTTTCAAATAAAAGAAATTTTTTTTAAACATTTTTCCTTATTAATCAAACAAAAAAATTTTTTTACCTTATATGTCAAATAGTTGTCAGCAATTTGAAATACAAACTTCCATGGCCTACCTTAAATTGAAAATTAAGCCGGTGGTTTACTGTGGATATATTTAAAAACGGGGAAAAATTTTCTTTGTATTTAAAAACGGTAAGGGGGGTAAAAAAACTGTATGGACTTTTTTGTAGGAAAATTTGGTCTTTTAAAAATAAAAAATACGTATGTTGTTTTTAAAAAAAATTGAATTTAATCATTTTTTAAAATATGGGAAAAAATAATTTTTTTTGGGAACCCTGGGGGATATTTATAAAAATTGGTTTTAAATCATGATTTCTCCCCCCAAAAAAAATTCGGGTATCCAGCTCTTAGGCAAGTAAATATTAAACCCTTTTTTAAATTTGATTTTCCTTTAAAAAAGTTATTCATTATTTTTTAAAAAACGGGTGATGGGGGTATGAAAATGTTAAAAAAAACTTACTTATTTTTTTGTGAATAAAAATATAAAAAAAACGGGTTTTTAAATTTACAATGTTCCTTGGGGGTTTAGATTCAACGCTACTTCCAAAATTTTTTTAGAATTACTTATTATTTATGCCCTGTCCAAAATTTTTAAAAAAGTTCTTTTTTTGGGTTTCCCCAAAACTTTAATAGAAAAAACTAACCCCCGATAATTTTAAAACATTTTATAAAATATATATATATATATATATATATATATATATATATATATATATATATATATATATATATATATATATATATATATATATATATATATATATATATATATATATATATATCCCCGCTTTGAGTGCTGATTGGTAGCTTTCCTCGTCGATCATTCAGCATGTTGGACTCCCGGAAAAAGTTATAATATGATTATTTTTTCTTTCTCGCACGCTTACTCGCAAGGCTGCCTCTAGTAAATATATGCTCGTTTTGTATAAATAAATTTCAGATGTTTACAATATCTTATTATTACTATCGAAAACATGGTCTAAGAAGGAAAAGAGTTTACGTTATTTGTACCAATATTTTTTTCCTTCTTCGTTTCGTTTTTGAACTGATATAAAACCGTGTAAAGTCGACACTCACGCGTTTAATCGATTCTAACCATTTCAAAACCGTTATACGGCAAGACTGGGTCTTGATACAAACCCTATCTTTTATTAGCCCCTATTTTTGTTATTTAAATTTTGAAATATTAATTATGTTAGATTATTGAATACGTTATTTAAGAAATTACAAGTCCGTCACT
This sequence comes from Listronotus oregonensis, assembly GCA_019359885.1. Lineage (NCBI taxonomy): Eukaryota > Metazoa > Arthropoda > Insecta > Coleoptera > Curculionidae > Listronotus > Listronotus oregonensis. The sequence continues at coordinate 5,065 of JAHBCN010003366.1, read as the reverse complement.
GGTTCTGCATTTCAAATACGCATGGTGGATAACCTTATTGTTTGTTTAGTGCGCACTAGCGTAAACTTGCCATAAATGGGAATAGCGATTACTTATCTAAAGTTGGGTTATCTATGTGAGCGACTAAATTAGAAAAAATGTATTCTTTTTATGTTTTCCACATTTTGTTTATTTAAGAAATAATCCAACCTTTCTAAAAAGGAGCATATTTTTTTCTTGTTATATACATTTTTATAATATTTATTAGCATCCAACCAAAAATAGGAAGAACTTTGTCTTGTTGATTAAGTTTAACTCACGGGTAATTTTAGCATTGGGTTAACAATTACAAAGTCGATTTGTGCGTTAGACTGTTAGAAATCTGTTTATCACACCCTTAACACAACATCGTCAAAACGCTGCTCGTTGGCCATCAATTGAAGAATGGAAACTATTTATTATATTATAACTGCAACCTCTATACAATAAAATTGTATAGTTGCTTTAATAGCTATTTCGTTTCGTGTTATTATTAAGTATATTGTTCAGTTTTTACAAGTCTTCTTTTATATGTAATACCTACCTCACATAAAATTTTCTGGAAGTTCTGAGGTAGCAAAGATAAATTTAGAATCTTTAAATGGGTGTGAAGATAATCAAATAGGGGATCTACTGCCTGTTGAGTCGGTAGGGTGTCAGGAGACCACGCTACGTGAAACATGGCTTTTCTTAGAGCTTCTTGCATTTGTGGTCCCACGCGTTTTATTATATCAGTTATTCTAACCTAAAACCACATAAGATTATATATTTTTGTAAATTGTGTTTTGAATTAAAAACTGAAGATATCTACAATTTATATCAGTGGCGGCTCGTGAGTTACAAATATAGAGGTTCTGCACAGCAGCAAACGATTAGTAATATACATTTAACAAACCAGAATTAAAAATAACATAAATATAAACTTACACAATTTGAACAAGTGAAAAACAGTTTATACAAGTAAATGTCAAAAGAATGTCTCCGAAGACTAAAGGCTTTTTTTATAAATTAAGTTGATTCTTCTGTCCTTTGGAAGAAAACTTGTCTGTAACCTTCTCATTGAAATTTGAAATTTCACGAATCATTTCCTTTTCAATTGATAGCTTTTATAGAGCCACTAGACGATCCTGAGTCATAAAATTTCTAAAAAATTCTTGATTCGTTTTAAAGTAGAAAATGATCTTTCAGCCTCTGCAGTCGTCATTTTAATTGTTATAAAATTTCTAATTTCTTTTGGTTTCTTAAATGCCCCTGATAAATTATTTTCTATTAAAAATTTTAAAAACGGTACTGCTCCTTTTATAGATCTACAGTCTGCTCTGGAATAAATTACTGATAATTCGTTTTTAAACGTTCTTTTTTCTATGTCTGGATAAGCGAACATGTTAAATTTAAAATTTCCTCGGGAAAATTATCACAAAATTCCCAAATTTATTAGAATAAAATAAAGAGCCGCAGATAAAATTTTTAAATGCAAATCGATCTTTCGCACAGTTCAAAATTACATCGCAGATTTCTATAGCGGCAATACGATGATCCAATTTACTGTCATTTCTACGAATTTTAGATAAGGGCTCGGTGGATATGAAGAAGCTTGGCTAACGACTTCAGGTACTGAGTTTCTTAGTGACATACATTCTGCTTAAAAGTCTCAATTTTTTTGTTTATTTCTACAGGGTCTGTTTGTTTTTTTACCCGTTAAAAAGAACATCTACATGAGGCATGACACGTGGAAAGAAGTTAGCCAGAAAATAAAATTTTTATCTAAGAGCATTCTTCTGATAGAGACGCGCACTACAAACAGTTTGATTAGTAAAAAGAGTCTTCTATGTTCTCCATACATTCTATTAAAGATTCCCTATGTTCAAAAACAATATTAACAGTGCGGATGTTAAAATTCCACCGAGTTGGCGCACCATGGGGAATTCTTCTTTGAACTAGTTTGGTCAGTACATTTACACGTTGTGGCGAATTTCTAAAAAATGCTGGTATTTCTTGCAAATTACCAAAAAAAAGTCTTACTTGTGAATTTTGTGAAGCAGCTTTGGACATTATTAAATTCAATTGATGCGCATAGCAGTGCAAAAAATGGGCATATGGAAATTTCTCCTTAATCCTTCCCCGGACTCCAGTATGCCTTCCACTTTGGCTGCGCCATCGTAGCTTTGAGCAATTAGTTTATTGGTTGATTTTGTGTCTGGTAATATTACATTCAAAACTTTAAAATATCTTGCGTGAGGGACTCTGCATTAACACCAATAGGGTTTAGATAGGTCAGAAACGTTCTATAGGTTCGCCATTTCGTGAATACCTAAGTATTAAATAACTGCGTCTTTGCGGACACATCAGTTGTTTCGTCTACAATTATTGCCAGATTTGGAGATTGCCCAATTTCTTCCAAAATTTTCCGGCATACTTCTAAAATACAGTCCAAAATGTCATTTTGAATTTCTTTTGAAATCCCTTTAAACACTGTCGACTTTTCTAAATGTTCCTCCAAAGAAAAATTCCTAGATTTTCTGAGACACTCGTCTCGTCATGTCCTCGAATGCCAATTCAAATATTCCACAAAATTTAACGCAACAATAATTTTAGACAAAACATACCGATTTTTGTCACCCCTTCGTTAAATTTTTAATATTTACCCAGTAGGCAGAATCTAGTTGTTCCCTTATATTTACGGTCCCTAATAAAGCAAATTCCATTACATTATGTAAATGGTGTCGGCACGTTTCATGTTTCTTTATTTTTGACTCAAATGGTTTAAATCTTCACTCAATTTGGGTCCAGATTTATCTCCGCCAAAAAGTACACAAGGAAAACAGAAAAGAGCATTTTTTTATTGCATTCCACAAATCCAATCGTTTCTTGAGTACACTTCACGATTAAATTGTCTTTTGTACTGTTTACCCGACTTGAGCCTTTTTTTTCGATGGAAATATCTGGTAAAGGACGTCCACCTTGTTTTAAATTTTAAATTTTTTTTTCTTCTTTTAAAACCTTTTAACATTTAATAAATTATCGATAATATCCATCTCTAATATGAATATTAATCAAGGAAAAACAAATATAACGCTTATAACAGTACGCGAAAATTTTAGATTTTTTATACAGAAAACGCGTACCGATAACTTCTGAACAACTCGTCAAAACCTAATCACTATCCCTCAGCACGGGTAAAATGCAGAACATATTCCCGTTAAAACAACTATTAAAATCAAAGGCGCGGGGAGTCGCGACTTTCAGAGGCGAGGGCAAATTACGAGCACAGAACCACATTTGTCGCCCTGCTAAATTTATATGGTCAAGCGCGTGGAGATATGTTGTTGACTACGTCAGGCCAGCAATGTCGCGCAGTTCGTTCAATGTAACTTTCTTTGGGTTCGTTCGAAGTAACTTGTCGCTTATCTTCCATATCGGGTTCCAATACGTTTAACTTTTTTTTAATTAAACACAAATAATTTAAACATCAGAAACATTTATTTATTTTAGATTTAAGGCTTATTTTTCTATTTTTTTGGTGGTTTTTGCAGCTCCTGCAGCTCTTATGTACCAGCCGCCACTGATTTTATATAAGGAAAATGCAGAAGACCAAGTATTAAGGTGTATAATTAATACATAGAATTAAGTAATATAAACGTTTACACCCAGTCTTCTGCATTTTCCTTTTTTATAATACGTGTAATTAGCTAGATTCCTCATTAACTATTATATAACTTAATGTATTTTAAATAAAAAACCAATAACTTTTTCGTTTTCATAAAGTAAATTTTTAAATTTTTTTTTGGGTTTTATTTATTTATTTAAATTAAATAACAAAAAACAAAAAACCAATAGCCGGTAAAAAAATTAATTTAGGTAAAAAATGATTTTTTTATTTTTAAAATAACTATTTCTTAACAAAAAACGGAAATATGTTGATGTTTTACAAGTATCACATATTATTGGATTTTTTAATAGTAGGTTTGCAATGCTTTGTATTTTTTGGGATTTTGCTTTTTTTTTTTAGTTTATTACTTTTATATTAATTAAATTTTTTTTAAAAAAAATTTTTAAAATTTAATTATTTTTTTCAGGAAATAAAAAGGTGGAAAGAGGAAGAACAATTATAAAAAACAAAAAAATAAAACTACAAAGTTTATTTTAATTGTATATTTATTTTATTATTACTTTAATTCTTACCTGAAATTGACTTAAAGTACTATCTAATTGATTGGTCAAAGTAGCAAAATGCATCTCAGAAGCAAGTGATTCTAAAGTTACGAAGTCGAAGAACTTAAAAAAAAAATATATCAAAATTAATTTGAGAATATTTTTTGTGTGCATCTCCACAACTCTTCATTTCTAATTTCATTTAAAAAAAGTTTTTGCCAAAATGATCCCGGGGTTTCAAGAAAGCCCTTTTCCCCCCACGGGTATAAAAAATCTACCAATGTTTATAGGTATTTTTTTGGCGTCTGTTTTGAGGAATAAGCCAGTTTCTTTTACAACACGTAGTGCCCCCTATGCATTTTTTTTAGTCCAATTTAAACCCACCTTACGACTTTTTCTTTTCATCCCATTTTTAACTGTGGAATTTTCCCCCGGGTTTTTTTCCCCCTCCAAACCTCCCCAAAATTTAATCCCTTTAAAATATCTGGTATAGTGGCTTTTGAACTGCCTTATGTTGGAGATAATTCCTTAAATTTTTATTTTTTTTTTAAATTAATGCTTCGATTGAGTGGGTTTCAATATAAAAAAATTAAAAAAAAAAAAAAGTACATAAAAGTGTTTTAATTTTTTATCTAGTAAAAAAAAAAGGATTTTTAAATCAAAAAATTTAATAAAATCCCCCAAAAAAAGGGGCTTAAAAAAAACTTAAATAGTTTTTCCTTTTTTGGGGAAATTTAATTTAACCTTTTTTCAACAAGGATTCAATTATTACAATAATTTAAACCTACGCACAGTGAATTTTTTAAATTTGATTTTTAGAAACGGTGCTTAAAAATTATTACCACGTATGCCCTTTTTAAAAAAAAGCTAATAAGCCAGATAGAGTGGCTCAAAA
>JAHBCN010003365.1:22500-76486 GCA_019359885.1 Listronotus oregonensis | reverse complement strand
TACAGCTTGTCGTTTCAAAAAGCTATAGTTTTTGGATATTGTTGTATTTTCTTTTATTGTCAAACAACTCTTTAACGGAAATTGACTCCAAAGGTGGATGACTTTATAGATTTCTTCTTCAGAAAAAATAAACCAAGAGAATATCGTCCTCACAATTTAAATTCTTTTCTAGTCCGCCATTCGGTAAAAATGAGATATTCATGTTTATATCTCAACCTGGATTTCACTGGTAATAAATCTGCACTCACTTCTGCCGCTTGTTGTAATATAATATCGGGAATATCCGGATTTCCTTTCAAATCTAAATTCATTTTTTGAAAATGGCATAAATTTCACTGACAGAAAATTAAATATGTCATTAATAAATAAATCATTTTTATGAACAGTTTCCATGGATGGATTTTTGTATAATATGTCTCCGGTAGCGTAGTGGTCATAGTTTCGGCTCGCGGGCCCGGCGATCCGGGTTTGATTCCCAGTGCCGGAGAGACAATTTTAGGTAGTAGTTATTTAAAAATAACGTCCATGGTGGCACTACCGCGTTGTCTAAAAGGTGCTGAAATGCAACATTTGCTTTTCAGTGCTTGGACAACGTTGACGGCCTGGGAAGAAAATGGGTTCACGAAAACCCCACTCCGGTATCTGGTACTTAGGTTTATATATGTATATATAATCCGAGGATATAATATTATTAATAATCCTTTGTGAGCTGTAAAAGATAAAAAAGCGCACGGAAAGAGGGATCAAAAAAAAATTCCGTGCGCTGTTCTGAAAATGTCGTATTTACTGTATTTTATACACAGTAAAAAATGTAGTATTTTCAGGTAAGTATAATAAAAAGTATCATTTGTTTAAAATTACGAATATTTTCTGTTGTTTAACCATTATTTACCAACAAAATACTAAAACTGTTCTAGGAAAATATAAAAATAAACACATTTTGGAATGTAAACAAAATATCTTATATACTCTGATGTAACAGGGGTAATTTGATTTCTTTTCGTAATATAAAGTTTTGTAAAATAATACAGAGAGAAATATTCTTTTATATGATGTAAAATTGAATTTTTTTATTCCTATTTTAAAAGTTTTTGACAAGCGATTATTGAATAATAAATTTAGTAATATACTATTTAGTTATAGTCATTACTTACTTGGATTTTGTGATTTTTAAGCAAAAAAAAGTATGTTGCATTTCTATAAAAGATTAAAAATTTTGTAAAAGTCTCTTGTTGTATCAAACATTTATTTATACAAATTAAAATATATTCTTGTTAAAATTTTATGAGATTTAATACAGTTGAAAGGTATAATTTTAATGTCTAATAATATGTATTTTTACTTTTATTTATTATTATTTTAATACCCTATAGAATATTAACAAAATGGCCTCAAATTTTATGGTACTTTTTTAGCAGGGTAGGGTGCTTTACGTATAGTCTAACACCTTTGGTTTTTCGTTTTATATGATTCATGAGCTTTATTTATTTTATTCATGACTTTTGTTTTTTGCTTTGCCTTTTCGAAAATGTCCACTAAAGTCTTTTTATTAATAAATAATACACCGGAAACTTTCCAAAGAACATAAAACAATTGGGCATAAGTAAACACCTCTATGGATCCATGATATTAAGCATATATCTTCTAGAGGCTAGTGTAATATACCAGTGCGTCTTAGCATCTATATGAAGAGCAACTGAACCATCTTGTGACATCTTGTAGAACTGAGTTTTACATAAAAATTATGCCCGTTTTTAAAGCATTGCGATTCCACTGCTTCCTTAGTCCTTTTTTTTTTTAAACAATATTTATGGCTAAATAAAAGATAAATTAAAATATAAATTATGTCCTTTATATCTATTTTTACCCATATTTTTAAAGGAAAACTATATTTATTTACCTTTTAAATAATTGTGAAGACAAAGTGCCAAAGTAAGCGAGGAAATTCAGAAAATGCTAATATTTTTGTAAAGAAGCGTTACTGAAGGAAAATCTAATTAGGTGATTAATTATTTTAGATCTTACTGCATTTGCAGAGTTTCCCAATGAGAAATGAATCGAAATAATATAAATTAAATCCTTATAAATGCAGAACCAGTTTGTGAAGCAGGACTTTTTCTTTTTTTTTTTTTTTTATGATTTTAAAATTAAATCTATTTGTTTTAAAATGGTAAAAACAATATTTTATTTTTTTTTTACATTTATTAACCCAAAAATTACCATCTACGTCACTCGCAAAGTTAAAGTATTTTCTTCGGAACATCTTGGGTGATCATTTTGGATAGTGTTTTTTTTAAATTTTACTTTAAAAAAGGTTTTACCTCTTTTAGTTGAGAAAACTCTTAGTTCATTTAGTACAAAATACTTAATATGATGTTCATTATTTCTTTACAAAGATATGGTTAACTTTAAAAAAAAAATAAAAGAACACTTTTTTTTAATAACATAAGCAATACTATTATAAATTTTTTTGTTATTTAAAAAATGGCATTTGCGTAGAAATTACGTTTTTCGTTTTACGTAAAAAGTTTACGTTTCAGTGTATTATGAAACTTTGTAACGGGTTAAAATATTTTAGGACTTTTCTTCTCATAATGGGTATCACCTTACTACAAGAGACAACAAAATTTCAAAATTTTCAAAAATGCTGGTCTAGTTAAAAAAAAATTATTTATTAATTTTTTTAACACCATGTATCTAGGGCATTCAATACTACCGAACATATAAGTTTATAGATTTTTTTACACATTTTTTAACGTTCTATTTGCGGTTAAAGTTTTAAATACAAATTTAGTGACACCCTGTATTATGAATATAGTTTATTAAGTCACCATCAATCAATTAAACTTTAAAAACATAGGTACTACGGATGAGACAAATTTCTTTATAAGTTGTAAAACCCCTCAAATCTACAAGGTGAGTAGGTACCATTAATAGGCAAGAGGTACGCCTTTGTTCTCTCAGGTTATCTAGGTGCTGTAGATATTACTTTCTTTTATAATATGCTACAAAAAGAAATTAATTAGAGTCCAATCTGGTGAACGAGCAGGCCAGTTGACCCGACTACTTTGACCAATCCACCTATTTTTAAATATTTGATCTAAATTATTACCGGCCTTAACTACATGGGGTAAAGTTTCGTCCTGATAGAACTATAAGTCAGGATTTATGTTTAAGTTACTGAGATAATTGGATTTTTTAAAAATCTGTGTACACTGTAATGCATGTTGTTTTTGAATACTTGGTGTTTAAAAAAACAAGAAAAAAAAATTAAACTCTGCTGATGAAAAAAAAAACTTATTATGGGAAAAAGACTTTATTAAAAAAAAAAAATTTCTTAAAAACTGATCGTTTTTGTACATTTTTCCTGTGATCCAAGTGGAAAAGTTAATGCGATGTTTTGTAGACGCGGGGGAAAGTGTTTGGTGGGAAAAAAAATAAAACCGGGGCAAAAAAATTTTAAAAGGATTTTTTTTTTCCCTTCTACAAAGCGAACTGCCGTATTTTCAGTTGTTTGAACTCTAGTTTAAACTCGTGGTTTGGTTTTTAAACTGCCGGTCTTACGGTCTCTGGTCTCGAATCTTTTAAATGATATATGAGTTTTGGGAAAATTCGGAAACCTTATTTTTTAAAATTATATTTCCCCCATATTTTTTTTGCACTTTATCAAAATTAATAACATGCCAATTTTTATTAAAATTTGCTTTTCTGCTTTTCCTTTTAAAAAATATTTTAATTGCCATTTTTAACTGAGCACAATTTCGTAAAAAGTAAAGCAATTTATTTTTTTCTTGAACATATACCTAGTTTTTTACGTAGATTTGTATTTTAAAATATAAAACACGCAATTCCATTTAAAATTTTAAAGTTATTTCTCACCTTTAAAAGGTGTGATAAAGACCAAAAAGCGTAAACTATGTCACTCCCACCTCCCAATTGGCTTTGGTTTCTAGTCACCTTTGTAACGGCTGAAGACTTAATAAAGCTCTTGTGAATTAAGGGACCTTAATGAAAACCCTCGATAATAATTTCCGCTCCCTGACAATAATGAGACAAAAAGGTTTGCTGAAAATTAAGGTAATATTTGTGGCATAAATTTAAAGTTGATCAAGCTAATTGAGCGTTCAGAAATAATGCTGGAAGCGACGCTGGGTTAGGCATATAAAATAGTAGGATTATAAGAGATAATTGTGATGCGATCGTGACCGTGACTAATATTTGCTACTAGGTAGAAAGCGCCAGGGTTTAATACTTGCAGCTGAAAACTAGCCAAATTAGTTTTTCGCATGTAAAACACAAAGTTTTCTCCAAATTGGTTTTTTGATATTGTGGGCAAATTATCTTTTATTTGTAATAATTGCATTTTATTATTAATTTCCAAAATGTGAAATTATTTATTGTGTCTTTTGGTTGAAGTAAGTAAATATTTTTGTTTGAATGGAATGCCTGTATTTACTACATTAAAAAGCTAACTAGCTAAAAATGCAGAATTGATATATTATCTTTAATAGTTTCGGAATGTAAACTTTGACCTGGGTTTGATAAAGTGAAATATTATTTTTTGATAGGTCATTCTGTATGCACATTTTTTGAAATGGTACAAACATCCACATTAAAAAGATCTTTGAGAAGCTTAAAAAAAATATATTTAATAAGGTCTATCTTTGATAGTTTTTCGGAAATATGGGCATCGACTTGGGTTTGATAAATAAAATGTTTTTTGTTGGGACACCCCACTATGCTGCATTTTTAACAGACAGTTATACATATAAAAGATATTTTAAAGGAGCTTAAAAAAGTACATTTTAAGGTCTATCTTTGATAGTTTCCGGAAATATTGTCATCAGTCTAAAAACTAATTTTTTATTTTCAAAAAAATTACGTGTTTAGGGTCCTTGAATCCTAAGATTTGTTGAACTATCAGGTCAAGTTGAGGCATTTTAAGGTTAAATCTGCAAAATTATTCACAACAGAGCAAAGATTGTTTACTTATTATTTTTTGAGGTAGCTGAACCACGAATCTGTAGATTACTTTTACCCCACCAGGGTCATGATCCGAGAGCATTTCAAAGATCGATTTGTAAAATAATTCATCAAAATGAATTTTCCAACAGCTATAGTATCTTTGTATGTATTTGGGTAGCTGAATCCGGTCTGGTCAGTTTGGCCTTAACAGAGTTGAGATCAAGGGCATTTCGAAGGTCAAAGTCTGGAAAATGTATCTTGAAATTAAATTTGAAGAGTGCTATGCTTATCTTTTGAGGCCTTAGATATCAATCCGTGATCGGACAACTTACCGGAGTCATGGTCAGATGTTCAGAGGTCAAATCTTTTCCGAAATTATAATTTGTCAGTTTGACTGGACGGTATTCGTGACCTTCAAAATGCTGCAGAAATTGGTTGCGATTAATCTTGCAGGTTTGACTGTCAATGCCCCTTGACTGACCTGATAGAAGTCAAACTGATCTAAGGATTGTGGTAAGTATACAATTAAACAAAACCTGCTTCAAATTGTCCCATTAAAAATATAACTGTACTTTATTAAACTTATATTGACTTAACCCTCATATTTCTAAGCAAAAAGAAAATATATCAAATGCGTTATTTTTTTAGGACCTTGAAAATAGTTTTTAATGGTGATAAAATATACAGAATGTAACAAACTGGAAGACATGATGGTTAACTGTTTCTTGCATTCTTTAATCTTAAAGGACGTAAGAAATGCTGCTTTAATAATTTAAACAACTTTATATTTTGACTAATAACAAAGTTACTAATGGTGGACAGTTAATTTGGATGAACTTGTAGACAGACAACTTTTCTACCTATGCAGAAAATGACCTTTTTTTCGGATAAGGTAGTAAAAATACACTTTTAAAGTCTGTCAAGTGTCAATAGAAAGCGGTTTTTAATGTCATTTGGAGAAAAAATATTTTTGGATTTTTCTTTATACTAGGAGTATCCATATATATATTTTTTTGTGTTTAACGCTACTTATACTTAAAAAAAAATACAAAAGCTAATTAAGAAAAACTGCAATAAACTTCTATTTATCCCCAACGAAAAGAAAAAACTGTTCGTTGATTTTAATTTACAAGCAACTTTTGACTTAAAAAATATTTATTTCTGAATATGTATTATTAGGATTATGATCTTCTATGATAAAAAAATAGGTTACAAAAAATAACATGTCTTTTGAGATTTTTCTACCAATTACACTAAAACTTAAATACTACTTAAATACATTAGTTTTTATTTTATTTTAAACAGATTAGTTTATTATTTGTTATATTATGCCATATAAATTAAAAAAAAACTTTCTGTTTATTAATATTGTTTGGGTTAAGATTTTAGTTCTAATTATTGAATTTATTCAATTTGTTTTTAAGCAAAATACATGTTTATAACTTGCTGAGGATATTTAATTGATCCGGTTTTCATTTTTATAAAACGCTTAAAAACTAAAGGGCTTTGGTTTATGTGAAAAAAAATCTAATGTCGAAGTTCCATATTTTCGACTCTACGCAATTGCAATATTGTCAAAATTTTTAAACGAAATTAAATTATAAAATTATTGTGCATAAACTTGGCGGACGGTTTCATCACAAAATATTTTTTGCCGAATATGGAGGTCCGTAATGAAAACTAAAGGGTCCAAAAAAATTACGCAAAAAACTTTTACGCTTTTTTGACATCTGGCCTAAACTTTAGTATGAGTTAACCTATAATGTATAGCATTTTAACAGCATAGAAAATAAAATTTAAAAAAATTCCTTGCTTATATAAAATATATCCCCAAGTAAAATAATTATTCTCTTCAAAAATATTTAAATATACTAATTTTCGTAGCAAGAAAATATAAAAAAAATTATTATATTTAATATTTAAAAAGTATACCTCGTTATTTTAAAAATCCGTCCGTTACCTGACACTCCGAAATCGATATGTAAAATAAACACGTAAAAAGCAAACAAAAAATAAAAACTGCCGTAATCCGCAAAATGCGACAGACATTGACACAGATTGTAGCAAAATAAAGCCTGACACTCGGCTTGCCTTTTACGCTTTCCCAAGTTCGCAACGTTTTTTTGCTTTTGTTGCACCTCACATTTTCATGTCGTTTTACTTTATCGCTATTTCTTTTTTGGGATTACAATAAATCATCGTTTAGCGGGATATTTAAAACATTTTTATTAAGATAAATATGAACAATTTATGATTAATGTTTTAGTATTAGCATATCGTATTTTACTAAATTATGAACACTATCTTTTTTAATTAAGCTTACCTAATAAGGTTATCAAATTTTTTATCATGAACAGTTTTCTTTGCTATTTTAAAACAAACGTTTTAAAAAAATGAGTTTAGGAACCGTTTCACACATACAAAAATTTAGTGAAATTTATGGCGAAAATTATCACCAAAATTTTGACAAAAAATTTTCAGTAAATAATTTGAAAGTAATAATAACATTATTTATTGTTTAGTGCACCCACAATAAATTTAAAAAAATATATATTTATAAACAGCTGTTGGATTAGTTTACCATATCCTAGAAAGGCGAAAAGTAATTAAAAATTAAAAAAAATGTTTTGTGTTCTTTAAATTATTTCGAATATAGATAAACGAAAGTTGTTACTATTAAATGTAGTAGCAATTGACCTAGATCTTTTTATTTTGCAGAAATTCTTATCAATGACGACTCCCACGGCCCGAGAAAATACCATTGATTTTTTGCGCAATTTCTCGAAAATATAAAACATTTTTAATATTTTTCTTGCGAAATTTTTAGTAAGACTTATTAAACGTGTAATACACAGAATATTTATTGGGTAAATTTTTGACACAATTATGGCAATCATTTTCGGAATAGTTCTGGTAGGTGTAAAACAATTCTAAAGAAAAAATCAGATTGTTATAGATTTTACAATAAACGATACGTAAATAAACAAAAACATCATTGTTAACAAATCGTGGTTTTCGACGTTTATGCGAGGTTTTATCTCCAGGATTTCTACTTTGCAAATTTGGAGTATTACATTTTTTTTATAATTTTTTTGACTTTGGTGCGTCTTGGTAGATAGTTTGATTCTTGCACTAATTATTTAAGAGAGCTTTAAATACACATTGTATTTAGCTTTAAGCCCAAATCTTATAAGTGTAGATTGTTATTATGAGTTTTGGGGCCTTTAAAAAAAACATTACATTGGGCTTTATATATTAAATAAGTCTACTAATTGTTTGACTTTTTAACTTCTGAATTTGCAGCATAATTATTATTTTAATATTAGCATATCATAAATCACTAAATTAGATTTTTTTTTATAGCTTGCCAAATAAACTAGGGAACATTCCATGTTAGAGGTTTTAATAAACATTTTTTTCGTTGCTCTAAAATTACCCTTCCTAAAAAATCAGCCTAAAGATTAGAAGTTATGTTTGCGAATTTAATAAAAAGGGCATTAGATACTTGTTGAATTTAGATATTTAGACAACTACATCTCAATTATTTTTATAATTACATAATAGCTATTTATATTATCAAAAGGGCGTTACTGGGACTATAAGGCCCTGAAGGTCGAAATATTTGGGGCCTCTGGCCCGAGGCTAGATTTTCGACCTGATGGGCATTATAGTCGGTAAAACCGTAGTGCGCTCAGTGCTGTGTTTTACCAAAGAGTTTTTTTCAATGACTAATTACATTATTTATTCGCAATATAAAAAAATAAGTTGCACCTGTACCTATGCATAGAGTAGATAATGACTGGTGTTAAGTTTATTTGATGTTTCTGTCAGTTGGTATAAATTTGGCATTTTTATTTAACGATTTGCGCAAAATGGAAGAAAGTTACCCAAAATATAAGAAAAAGATGCAGAGACGACTGAAAATCTTTTGCCAGTTAAATCGAGAAGCAGTATGGTCAGAATGTATGGCATATTTTGGTATTTGGAAAGATGCGAACACCAATTCTTCAAATAACGACATTTCAATGGCATATTTCCGGGAGCGACAAGTTATTGATTTTATTTTGTGCATATGTTTAACGAGCTTTATTATTTTAAGTCGGAAAAATACAGGCCAATCTCTCTCTGAATGGTATTCCACCTAAGGTCTACGTTGATGGTCTATGAAAGTATAGACATTTCACCAATACCATCGTCTCATATCTTTTTTAAAGTTAAGTCAAAGGATACGTCCCGAAGAAGTCTAAAGTTTTGGAAGGAGAGCAAATATTAAAATTTATTAGAAAACCTGATGATATCATAAATGCTACAAAGTCATATTGGTAATGGGTGTTTTTGTAGGTTTAGACGAGATGAGTTGATCAAAATGACAAATGATGACATTTGAAGATAGAGGAACAGTCTTGGTTATAAGGAGTACAGAAACTGAAACTTCAACTTCAAAGATTTTACTATCATTGAAGAAGAAGATTTGAGGGCTTTAAAATTTAATAAAAACCACACAACATTAAGACTACAGCTGGAATAAAGGCGAAGATTCTTTCACCTATAGAAAAGGTCGATGTACAATTAACCCATTGGAAAAAATACCATGGGAAGCGTCCCAACATTGATCGCAAAATTTTTAAAACTGGATAATGCAGAAACTACACGGCCACTGTTTGCATCGCATCGTCAGCTTTACTTGTTGGGGCGGGTGCTTCGTTTGAAACGCTGAAACAACATAGGAAATAAAAAACAACACGGTAGCTGAAGGGATGTATAGAAGAAAGTATTTTAGTAAAAACAAAGTAGCCAAAATGATTGCTAATTCAGTTAATTCCAGGAGTTAATTCCGCATGTCATTATTGAAAATTCTTTAATGGACTGTTCTTCGCCACGAAAATAGCGTGCGGTATACCACCGCTGCTACCATCACAAAAACATGACCATCTATAGTGGGATCAGCTACATTTTCCGGGACATTTCAAATTATAATTTTATTTTTGGAAATAAAGTTCTTAATTCAATTGTTTAGAAAAATTATTTTATATAAACAGGTCTTTGGCTTGTAAGAAATAAAATTGGATAAGCAATAAAATTTCCATATTAGCGCAGTTAGGGCATTATAAGCGGGCATTATCATAATGCCCGCTTATAATACTTCGTGTGATAGCGGGTATTATTATATCTTAGCATATTAAATTTCTAAGGTATTATAGATCAATAATAGATAGGTAAAACATAAAATAGGTAAAAATACTTAAAGCAGAAAAGCTATATTCTTTTAAATGACTTTTTTTCATTTTTTTAAAAACGACTTTCATATTTCTTAAAATTATGGCAGAATGTAGAAATTAAATTTAAAAAATTATCGGATAACATTGCATTATTTTTATTAATTAAGAAGATTTAGGTAAACTTTAATGAATAGTTTAATTTTTGGAGTATTTTATAAAGAATGGTCTAAAAATGGGTTAAAATTATTTAAAAATCAATTGGACAAATATAACATATATTTTTATTGTACATATAATTGTAAATATTTGGTAAACAATTTTTAAACACAAATTCATATTGAAAAAAATACATTTCTATTCATTAAAAAAAAGATTCTATATATTTTAAAAATCAGGGCATATTGTAAATATTAAACTATAAAAATACTTTTAAGATATGAGGACTCATTAAATTGTTATACAAAGATGTTTTAAAAATTAGAAAAACTATATGGAAGTCAGTGCTTTATTAAATAGATATACAGTCTGTACCAAATTGGTAAAACATGTATGGATTCCTAAAAACTATCAGACTATCAGAAATTAATTTAATGAAGAAAGTTTTAAATAATTTTTATAATTTCTTAAATTGTACAATTAATTTTTTTAGAATCTACTTTTAAAAGAAACGTTATTTTTTCAGTAAATTATTATCTAATCGGTTTATGAAAAATATGCTGTAATATTTTAAAGTCTAAGAAGCGGTTAATATACATACACATATATATATATATATATATATATATATATATATATATATATATATATATATATATATATATATATATATATATATATATATATATATATATATATATATATATATATATATATATATATATATATATATACATATATATATATATGTATTGTATATATATATATATATATATATATATATATATATATATATATATATATATATATATATATATATATATATATATATATATATATATATATATATACCCAGTGTTGTGTTAACATTTTGAAGTAACATTATTAGAAAGAGTTAATTTTTGCAGTACTTCCGGTAAAGCCGGATATGATTTCCGTTATGACCTCCACAGATAAAGTCACTCTTCAGGAAGAAGCCAATTAAACATAATAATTTTTAAAAACATTTATTTGTTTTCCCATAAAACTGCATAATGTGCGGTAGTTTAGACATCATTATAGGATATAATATAAATCTTATATCAGAAATGATCCGTTAAATCAGATTCGAAAAATATATAGGGTGTTTCATTGAAAAATCAAAATTAATGTCATTTTAATTGACCGGAAGATATAATAAATCATCTCAAAATTTGAAACCATATATTTCATTCAGAAAATAAAGTGCTGGGTAGTGATTTCGTTGTCACCCAGTATATATATATATATATATATATATATATATATATATATATATATATATATATATATATATATATATATATATATATATATATATATATATATATATATATATATATATATATATGGATTAATATTTTCAATATTTCTGGATTTTCTTGGGGATAAGGTCAGGCAATATATAAAAACAGTTGCTTACTAAGCAATTTTCATATAATTTATGTCAATTACGACGTTTCGGCCTGGAAGGGCGTTCATCAGGTATATATGTATTTTTTTTTTATAACAACAAATTAATGTTAAAACTAAGGGTTTTCTCACGAAAAACACTCATTTTCTCACTCATTACAAGTGCGTTTATAAACATGATTACAACGAGTGTGTAAGATTAGAATGGCGATATAATAGACTGAATTGTTCTAATCACACGAGTGTTGTAGTCATGCTTAAGCGCACATGTGATGTACAATGTTTTATCCACAATCAAAAAGTAATAAATACTAATTTAATTTCAATTTTTTTGTCAACCCATAATATTTAACTATGACATTTATTATATACTCGTATTTTTTTAATTCTCAATCTGGAGAATTGTTAGGTAACTAATGGATCATGGTTACAAACGGTGATTATTAAGTAGGCATTTGTTTTTTCTGATAAGTCAGGTAGCAAGTACTTTTTACGCTATAAAATCTATTTAAAAACAACAATGGTGATTCTAAAAATCTTCCCTCAGACGTAGAAGTTGCCGGAGTACGTGCCACGGAATCATTATTGCCGGCAAAGTCGCGATCAAATCATGAAAAAAAGAAATACCCAACCAGTTTTTTGATTTGAGTGCTTGTTGACAGAAGCTAGAAAAATCAACGCAATGTAATGGATTAGCAGCTGAAACAAAAGGCTAAGATATAATCTTGAAGAGTTAGTCCCTAGTACTTGTTGAGGTCATCAATCTATTGCACGTATCAAAGCCATTGACCGTGAAGGTTAACAGGTATGTTATGTTATATTATTTAAATGTTAGTTTTATATAACAATACTCATATATTACTGTAAACTGTGTATATTAAATGATGTTTGTTTAATGTTTAAATATATATATATATATATATATATATATATATATATATATATATATATATATATATATATATATATATATATATATATATATATATATATATATATAATAATAACTAACACATTAAGATTAGATACATTTTTAGATGCAGTAAGATAAGTTTATACTATTTTCTATTTTATATTGAGTATGTTTTATACAAGGTATGATGACTTCTTGACGTGTACCAGATACTACGAACCATTGAAAACAGAGTACACCACAGCAATAATAAAGTGATTTTAGCAAATTTTGAAATCAAGAATCACTAAAAAAGTATACCAGTCTGAGTTTGAGCCAAACCGGTCAACGGACAAATCCATTAAATTAATATAGTTTTAGATAGTTAGTTATAATTGTTTTTTATTAGTACAAAAACTAGTTGTCTTATAGGTTAATAACGCTACTAGTTGTGTTATAAATCTAATAAGGTATTTCAAATAAAATTTAAAAAGAATATATGTTAAAACGTCAAAACTAAACGGTTGCAAAAAACCTATACCTAATTGTATATTAAAATTTTGAAATATCAACCTAATATTTATTAACTAGTGTAAATATATAATACAAGAACAGATTTTTTTGGTCAAATATTTTTTGCTTGATTATATTGTAAAACAAATTCTTTACTTTATTCAAAAATAAGTATAAAACAGCTTACTTTTAACAAAAGGGCCAACTCTTTATTTTAAAATATATGAACACGCAGTAAAAGAAAATCCTCTCGTTAGGTCACTTTCTTCCATTTAACCTTTTTTTAGGTTCACGCATTTTTATCGTTGTACCATTTCTTATTCTGACCCCGTTACGGCCGCTGGGGTGACCTATTGAATCGCGATCCCGAATAAATTTTTAATGAAAACAATGCCTTTAGTTTTGTTGGAATCTATCGCACTTCCATATTTATTGAGCCCATTCCTATAAGCATGATATTATTAGTTTTATTACGTTTAAGCTGATTCAGTTAAATAATATAAGACGTATCGAAAGGCTAAATAAAATAATTTAAAACTTTATTATGATGCTCACAGTTTACTTTTTATTTTTGTGCATTTATCAAATATTTGACGTACCTAATGTTTCTATAATTGAAGTTTTCGAACGTTCCATATCCTTTTTAAATTTGAAACCTCTTTTTGCTTACCTTTTTAGTTTTTAAATTGTTCTTGATTCCCTATTTTAAATATTTTTATTCAAATATATTACTGTTTCACCAATTTAATGAAATCTACGGTTAAATAAAATTCGTTTTTGGACTTATCTATTTTACGGCAATTTTCTAATCTTAGAGGTGATGGGAAAATAAAAAAAATGTCAATATCAGATTGACCCAATATTTTCTCAGTTTAAAGAGATACAGTAAAACGTTTTTTATGAAATTTTCTTATAATAATTGTTGAATTATCTGTTGTTTTCATTTCATTCAGGTACAAACATTATCGGACTAATGTTTTAATAAAACACCCTACACCCACTATATAATTTAGTATAAAGGTATTATTTTTAAATAAGCTTTTATGCATAGATTGGTTCCTATGCAGTTTATTATGTGGTACTTTATTCATACTAGAGCTGTAAATCTACAGAATCAAACCCTAATATTTGACATTCTGTTTATTTATTATTTTAAATTTAACGTCAATTTCATTTTTACGGCGTATATTTAACAATCATTATAAAAAAATTTCGTATAAAACATTTTTCTGTGTCTCTACATGACCCTATATTACTTTTTTGATAGCAGGAACAAAATTCAATAAATAAAAGTGCCATTTGTCTAAAAAATAGCATTTTTTATTTTAACTTGCATTAAATGCTTTCTTTTGGTTATCTTTTTTCCGTTTAACCCCGTATCGTCAAATTCACGTCTTTTTTATAGTTGGCACAATTTCTGCTTCTAAGCTGTCTACACCTTCGCCCCTGGGTAATGAGCATCACAATCGTGACCCTGAATTCATTTTTATTGAAATGGCGGACTCACTTCCTCTGATTTCTTTTGTGAGTACTTTTAATGCCTCTATATTTGTTTAATATCCTAACTTTATAAAATCAAAGCTTAAAAATACATGATTTTTTATGGTTTATTTAATTGTTTGTATTTAACACCTCAACAACTTTGATTAAATGCCATTCATACCTAACGTTTGTTTGAATGTGGGAGACAATAATTAGGTCCTAAAATTAAATAAATTTCAAACGTCCATTGTTTTTATTTTAATTATTCACACAACGTTTCTTTTTCTGTTCATTATTAAGTGTAAATTAATCCAAATCCAAAAGCTACTGACATTATACCCATTATGAAACCACCACTGGCAGGCTTGGATCGGTCCGATTGGATTGGGAAATGGTGGATATTTTCAAACTTGGATTGCTGAAGTATTATTTTCAGTTTCCTTAAACCTTAACTTTTTCAATGAGGTACCATGTAGACAACCCATACTTCTAACCACTTAATGATATGTTGTTTGACCAATGGTCGGTGATTTCTTATTTTAATGTTTCACAACTCTGTTTGTGCTTTTTATGTTTTGCAATTCTCCCAACATTTATATAGTACCAGGTAGATGCACTTTTTCTTCTTTTTAGATGATTAAGGTTATGTTTTTGTTAAGATACTTCATTCATCTGATCTGTTTGGAGGTTTCTTTTACATACAGAATCCGTACGGGGGAGGAAGCATTATAATTCAGAATAATCCTAAATACTATTTACTTTATGAAGGTTGCTCTGGATAATGCACCTTTTACAGACATTGACCTGCCAGTGGGATCTTCCATACCGGTGAGTGAACATATACTAGAAATGGTTTAAAAGTAATGATTTTAAAACCACGATAGTCAAACCCAAAATCTGGCTTTGTATATATATATATATATATATATATATATATATATATATATATATATATATATATATATATATATATATATATATATATATATATATATATATATATATATATATATATATATCTATATATATATATATATATATATATATATATATATATATATATATATATATATATATATATATATATATATATATATATATCTATATATATATATATATATATATATATATATATATATATATATATATATATATATATATATATATATATATATATATATATATATATATATATAATTTTTTTATATAGATTTTTCTGGCTGAGTCTTTTATTTAAACCAAAAACACTATTTGTGTTTAATTATATTTGTTCTCTTGTGCTTGTTCAGCCATTTTGGCCTTTTTCAGAAGGTCTGATACTAAAGATGCTTTTCGTACAAATCGTTAACATAGTAAAAACCAACACCTGGAACCATAAGATAAGTAGTAACAATTTTAAACAAATATACACTTCCGTTTTCACCACAGACGTTTAATTTACTGCGTTTTGGCAACCGGATGTACTTTACTAAGGTTACTAACATCTTGTCGTTAATTGGCATTCTTTATTTGTATCCTCTATCATTTCCAAGAAATTCCCTCTTTTTGTATTTTTTTCGGTTGTTGGATTTTGTTGCATTACCATAATTAAATTTGCTATTTTCAATGTTTTTCATGATTGGTCAAAAACAGTTACGTTTTTATCATATTTGTGACTTTTTAGCCTATTCTCTAGGTATTGGCTTGTTTGACTGTATTTTATTACAGTTTATTACAGAATTGATAAAATGACATTACTTTTTTGTTTTTGGGGTTTTGTTTTTAGCTTATAAAATTTTTTGATAAGTTATATCCTTTGTGGCATATTATTCTTATGTGTTTTGAGGTGTTGAAATTGTTGGGATAATCCATTTTATAAAGGGTAGAGACATATATTTAGTGTTTTTCTGTTTTTTGATTTTTTTTTTGTTTTCTGTTCCATTATAAAATTTATGGATTCTGTTTTTAAATATTTTGTTTATTAATTGTTTTTGATAATTGTTTTTTAATAGGGCATTTTTAGCTTTCTTAATTGCTTTTTCTAAATTTTGGATCAATAATTCTATGGAGCGGTCTGCTAAACCTATTATTATAGATTTTTTTTGAAATTGGGTGAGCTTGACTCGAAATTTAGATATCTAGAAGACCAAGTTTTTTCGTGCTTTGTTCTGTTTTATACGAACATCGATGTGAGTGAATGCCATCAACGACAAAAAGATGTTAGTGACACTTGGTAAAAATATACGTCTCGTTGCTGTAAAACGCACAGTAAATTAAATGTCTTTGGTGAAAATGGAAAGTGTATATTTGTTTAAAATTGTTATTTACTTTGTTATCTGTATTTCTGAATAAGTTAGTTTTTACTATGTGTGATTTGTACGAAAAGCATCTTTTTATATTTTTTAGAATTTCGAAAAGGCCAAAAAAATGGCCAAAACGTCATATATAAAATAAATATAATTAAACACAAATAGTGTTTTGTTTAAATAAAAGACCAAAGCCAAGAAAAAACCTGAAAAATTAAAATGTTATAAAATTAGTCAAAGAAACTTTAGCACAAAGTATTATATATATATATATATATATATATATATATATATATATATATATATATATATATATATATATATATATATATATATATATATATATATATATATATATATATATATATATATATTATATATTATATATTATTATACTTTATAACTTAAAATCTTTGATAGACAGTTGGACCCCTTTTTTTAGTCATCCCAGATTTCTGTAAATACCTCCAATAAGTTTCACCGAAAAAGAAAGAAACAGGTCTGCCTTTTCTGATTCTTGTCAATGGTGCAATGGATCAATTACCACATTTGTATATAGAAAACCAACCCACATGGGACAGTACCTTAATTTCTAGTGAAACCATACTGAAGCAACTAAACTAGGTATAATTAAAACATTGGCTAAACCTGCAAATATATTATTCAGTGACCAAGCAATCTCTTAATATTAAATTGGAAAACATCAATATGAATCTGCTTCAGAATGGTTGTACTGAGAAGTTCATGAGTAAGATTAGTGCAAATTATAATGTGGAACCAATAGCACCACCACCTGAGAAAGATGCTTCCTCTCTTCTTACGATTCCATACGTAAAAGAACAGACTGATAGCTAAACTGTTTGGAATTAAAACGGTCTTTGAGGATGGATCAACACTAAACAAGCATCTGAACAAAAACAAAACTTGAATCCTTTAAACTGGAGAAAGGTACCATATGAATGTGGTGTCTCATACATTAAAGAAACAAAACGTTCTTGAATGTAAGAATCGCAGAACATAAAAAGCCCAAACAACGGGCAAAACATCAAAATCAGGGATTCTCGACCATGTTTGGTCGAAACAAAGGGTTATCCACAAGAAACCTTATTGGAAAAGTGCAGGTTTAAGGTTTTTATTGAAAATAACAATAATACTTTAAGCAATTAAAGTGTGGAAATATCCACTATTTGGAAACCACTTTTAAAGCACCCTGGGTGAACCCTTTTATCGCTTGATCGATTTTGACCATTCTTAACCTTGCCACGAATGAAATGCTCTACCATAGTATATAAAGTTAGGAATTAAGAAGTAATTTAGTTAACACTTGATAACGAACAGACAGAACTGCCCAGAAAGTTGTGTAAATAATTAAAATAAAGACAATGGATGCTCCAAATTTTTCACTGATAGTATTTGATCCTAAGATTTACGTTACTATAATTAAATGTAGAAAAATTTAATTTATTAAAAAACATGTAATAGGTGATATTAACCACTATTTACTATATCCCTTTATAAACATATTGTTGCATTAATACTGATCCATAAACCAATTACTGTTCCCATGTACATTAGTGTTGCTGTTGGCACTTTTAATACCAAATCAATTGCAACTCTATTCTATTGTTACTGGATTACTTGTTACTAGTGACCTTAATACGCTCAAAATTTATTGTATGGGATAAATTAATATTGTGCTTGTATGATACAAGCTTATAGACTCTATCTAGGCAAAGGCGTATTCCTTCCTCTCTCTCTATTTTAAATTAACAATCACAAAATTCATTACATTGTTAACAGCTTATACAATTGTTACCTAGAATAAATAACCCAAAAGAGATACACGCTAATAAGCGAACTTTAGTATTTACTTTTCCTTATTTATGTTAAAATTCCTAAGAAATATAAACTTCTTGCTTTACCCAATGAAACAAGGAATGCCAAGAATTTAACACCGTTTAAAGTTAGATAGTACTTGTTGATGCTAAAATATTATTCTATAATTCGTTTATTCATTATTAAAATAAACCTAAAAACCATGATAACCGACTTTTTAAACCAATGGATTATATTTTTGTTGTGATGATTACCGACTTAAGCTAATTCAATATTCTATAAGATAGAAATTTTTAATAACACGGTTTTCACTACTGATGACTTTATCAATAGGCCTTTTCATCACAATTTTTTTGGTGCGCATGCGTCAGTATCAGCCATTTTTTCGTACTGTTTTTTGTAAACAAGCATGTTAAAGGGCCCGTAAACAAATAATTAAAATAAAAAATACGAAAGAAAGTATAGTTATTGAAGAAAAGAAATACGAAAATAAAAAAAGGTGCCTTAATTAGCAAATAGGTTTTTTTAATCAATTATTATAATGATATCAGTACGAAAAGGAATGAAGAAGCGGTGTTGTTATGGAGTATGTAAGAGTGATACACGCTATAAATCAATAAAATACAATACAATTAAATCAATATAACAATTGTATATATGTGGTAGGTCTAATTAGAATAAAATTATAAATACTTTTGTATAGTAAAGAAGTAATGATGCTAACCTCTCAATTAGCTCACTTCTTTCCTTTTTAAAGACATCCATGACATTTAAGCTACCTTTTTTCGTACAATTATGGGCTTCAACTGAATTATAATCAGTGAAGCACCATCAACGATTTTTTCCAGTAAATGATTTAATTGGGAGATAATACTGCATTCTCAGCCATTGTCGATCAAAACAGTTAAACAACCTTAAATTGCCGCTATTTCAATATGGCGACTGCGCTTGCGCTTGTCATATGATAAAAAAATGCCTATAAAATCATCTTGCAAATATTTCTGCCAAATTTGGTTTGTTTGAAAAGTCTGCCCAAATATTTTTTTTTTTAATTTTAAATTTTTATTGAATTCTGTCTTAAATTTTTTCTACCTAAATATTATGTTTTTACTTTTGATTCCAAAAAAACACCCATGTCTTAAATTTTGATTAAAACCAAACAAAAAAAATTAAATGTTTTTTATACCAATATTATAAAAAATAAAAATCATAATTAATTATAAAATATAATTAATTATTACCTTTTTTTAATTAAGGTTAATTTTATTTAGTTTGGTCAATTCGATTCTTAAACTTTTTGATAAACTTGAAAATTTTGGAAATCTCATAAACAATCTTTCCAACTACTTTTTCGATGTCGATTAAATGGAGGCAAAGCTGCGGAATTTGATACTGATTAAAGTGCCAGCTTAAAAGTTTAAACATTTTAAATACTTTCGAAGATTTTTGGAAAAAACCAAATAAACGCGGTTCTATTTTATTTTTTTATGACTTTATTTAAATAAATATAACAAAATTTATTTTATATTCTTATTGCTAATATTTTTTGTTCTTCAAGACAGTGTAATTAGGTTTTACACACCTTTTTGTCTTCGAGCTACCATCATCAACTTTGTATCAATTCGAAAAATTTATATTAGTGACAATTTCCATAAGAAACTATGTGTTAGAGACAGAAAATAGATTTTTGATAACGAAAACATTAAAATATTTTTTTTAAATAAGTGTGATACATCATTGGTTTTAGGATCCTAAAAGCTCTTTAAATACGTAAAAAAATCCAGAGCCATATTAAAAAAAAAAGTTGATGATGGTACCTCAAAGACAAAACAAAATATCGGTGAGTAGAACAGAAAAAGTAGCAATAAGAAAATAAAATTTATTTTGTTATATCTATTAAAATATAGTCAAAAATAAAAAGCAAGTATTGGGTTTTTTTTTAATCTTCGGAAGTATTTAAAATTTTTAAACTTTTAAGGTGGCATTTTGCGCAGCTTTGCCTCCATTTAATCAACCTCGTATCTCCTGATGAACCCAATGATAAGAATCAAATTTGGGACACCCTGTACATTTAGTTAAATTTGGTCGGCTGATTATAGACCCATGAAATAGACCTTTTTCCACTCAAAAATGTAATAAATTTGGCTGGCACTTTGTATTTAAATTTTTCTTTTAATTTTAATATTTTAAAAACCTACGTTTATGTAGAATACAATCCAAAAGAACATAATTATAAAATTACGTAATTAATTTTTTTAGTTAAATATAGTTTAAGCTGAACTTGCATTTTCTTCTTACTATAAAACACCAACATTTTAAACTTGCTTTTCATAATTCGAGTTTCTTGTAACTATAATATATTTCAAACCCTAATCGACAATATCTGCCAAAATAGACTGCAAGTGTGTTTAGTTTTTTTGGAATGGTCAAGGTTTTTAACGTCTATGTTTTAATTTTTTGTATACTGTTTAACAATTTCAATAAATGCACAAAGTAGGCCTAACATATTTTCAAATTTGAATATTACACAGAATTGGGTTTTCTGTTCACTGTATATCGAAATTTAATACACCTGTGCCCAAGGGAAAGCGATGGTCCAATAAATTGCATCTAAGCCGTACCTGCCGCAAAAGATAATTGTCGTTTGAAAATTTGATGCCTAATAAAGGGGCAGCGACGACGCAAGGTGGCCCGTAGAGGCAAACGCGCCGGAATAAATCATGGAAATTCCGCCAAGGGCCTTATTTTCATGAATTATTTCTCAGATATAATGACCCCCTATTTATTATTATTATCCTGTGGCCAGAGGTGTATCAATATAAAAATGGATTTACATGAGATATATAATAACAGTTAAGTCTTTATTTTGTATTATAAGTCCAGAAATGACTCGTTTAATCAGAAGTTTATATAATTCTATTATGTAAATATGTACTTTGTAGTAATCACTATTAACTGTTTCAAAAATCGCTGATTCCTTATGTTTATTTTACCAATTATATTATATGTACCATTAAAGGTAATGTTTATAATTAATATCAATATATTTAAACATGCAAGAATCGCCTGTTATGATTTTAAATAAGAAGTAAAACAACTTTTTATTTTTAATTTTTACTATTCTATATCAATATGATATGTTTTTCTTTTTCAAATCTAAAACATTTTATTTAGGTAAATTTTTTAGATCATTAGACATACACATAAAGATCATTTAAAATGCATTAAGAACACAAAATTTTATGATAAAAATGAGGCAACTTGAATTTAATAATAATTACAAAATAAACTGGAACGCTTGTATAAATTAGCAAAGCAGCCTATTAAATGTAAACAAATGTTTATTGTAACTAAGATAAAAGCATATAAGAAGTTCTAAATAAATTTATAAACTTTTTAAAGTAGAAATTTAAAAAATATGCGTGGTCAGTGTTAAATAAAAGTAAAGCCAACTATTTTAAATAAATGAAAATTAATTGTAGCAGTGTTCACGTAAGAATGTAGAAATTGAAGCAAGTTTGTATTTCGTGAAAAATATATTTAAAAAAATATCTTAGTAGCGAGCTTTTGGTAAAAACCATCATCATTGCTTTTCGTCAAGCAGGAGTCACAGCAACTGGAGCGTACCTAATATGTAAACAGGATCGACACACTATAACATTATATTATTATGTTATAGTGTGTCGATGTCCTGTTAACATATTATGTACGCACCAATTGCTGTGACTCCTGCTTGACGAATAGCACTGATGATGATTTTTACCAAAAGCGCTTTGCTAGGATATTTTTTTAAAAAAAATTTTTGGTTGGTAACGATCTCTTTTCGGATAATAATTCAAACAAATTTTACAAGAGTCAGCGAAACAGGAGTATAAAATAGACAATCGTACCAACAGTCGGTAGACGAGTGGTCGAGAGTCGACAGACCAGGTTTGGGAGGTTAATTGGCTTCCTCTATACAGGGGAGTTAAGTTAATTTACGTCATACCAGGTGTTAAAATTCCCGATAGTTTATAGTATCCCAAGTTCCCAAGTTGAAATATTAAATATGGTAACTGTAAGAGACACAGTTTTACACATACTGGAGGGCCTAATATAAGTGTCGAACGTGGTGAAGGAGCTGTCCCTGTATATCGTATTTACTGCCTCTCAGTATACCTTTTTTCAGAGTTAAGGTAAAATTAAATTTTATTTACCTACTCTAAATCTTTTAATTTTTTAACAGGTAGTTTTGGAAATTCCTTCTATAAACTTAAATTAGAGGATTCACCTTATTTTAAATGTTACGCTCAGTCCGTAGACGATCTAAATCACAGAATATTTGCTTGTAAGCTAAATACTTACTTACTCCGTAGCACCACAACCCAGGGTGGATCTTGGCTGCCTTGACTATCTGCCTCCACCTGGAAGGGTCATGGGTCATCTCCCTCCATTCTTACTGGTCTACTCCAAGGATAGCCTGATCTTTAATGATGTTGTCTCTCCATCTGAGCTTAGGTCTTCCGAGTGTTTTTTTTCCTAGTGGTGCTTCTTCCCATGTCCGTTTTATTACGCGATCGTTTTGACTTCCCTGCACGTGCCCTGCCCATCTTAGTCTGCCGGACTTTATCTCCTGAATGATGTCAGGGCTTCGATATATTTAAGTAAGCTCAGCATTGCTTCTCATTTTATACTGGCCGGTTTTAGGGTCTCGAACGGGGCCATATATCATGCGAAAATTTTTCTCTCAAACCTTCTTAGAAGCTCTTTATCGCGAAATGTCAGTGTCCATGTTTCACTGGCGTAGGTTGCTACTGGACTTTTCTTGTGGTAAATTTGGATTTTTGTAGAGTTTGTACTGCAAATGAGCATTTGTTTGCTTGTGGGATTCGATGCTTAATCTCGTCTTGCGTACTATTATCTGCTATGCTCAAAATTGTAGTCGCCCATTGTGATGTTCTGCCTGACTTTGTTACGCGCGGGGTTGCGGAAGACATGCATGTATTGGATCTTTTCTTCATTTATTCGTAGCCCTATTCTCTAAGCTTCTTTTTAAATCTTTATAAAGTTTTCCTTCACACTACCTGTACTTTCTCCTAATGCACCTATGTCATCTGCAGAGGCCAAAATAAGTTTGGGTCCACCTGGTCCAAAAATCTCTGCCTTCACCGATGCTGTTCTTACCGCTTTTTCCAGTAGAAGGTTAAATAGTACTGGCGACAACGCATCACCTTGTTTTAGGCCTCTGTTAATATGAAATGCTTGGCTGTACTCACCATCGATTTTGACGCGGCTCTTTGCCCCCTCCAGGCACGCTCTACACAGTCGAAGCTGAATACTAAGGCTACAAAATTTCTTTCAGAGAAGCTTGCAAATATAATCTCCTTTCATAAAACGTTTTATCGTTTATGACCCTTGTCACAAATTAACTCCTCATTGAAAAAATATTTCTAATTTTTCTTAAACTTACTAAGACAAGAATACAGATTTAAACCAAACTCCTTTGTACACCTATTCAATCCTTTCCGTGGTCTTCACTGTGTCGTTAATGACTATATTATAAGTAATTTGCAATTTAAAAAAAGTTTATTTTATAAAAAATCTCCATATAATCATGGTAAATGGGCAGAGCACGAGGCCACAAAACAACAAAATAAAACAAACTTAGTATACCATCACAGTTAGATTTAATATTTCTACGCCTATGTCGAAGCAAAATACAGTATAAATGTATGGTAATAATGCCGTAAAACCAGGAATGACCAGGCTAGCCGTTTATATTGCCACACAATAGATTTCTGCACTAGCACGTAATTTTAATAATTTATACCATGGCTAGTTTAGTCTTATCTATCGTTCTAATTGCATGCATATAACCATTTTAAATATTTGTGTTTTAGAGCATGGTAATTGTGAAATAATAAAATCGGGAATACCGGGTTTAAAT
Organism: Listronotus oregonensis; assembly: GCA_019359885.1. NCBI lineage: Eukaryota > Metazoa > Arthropoda > Insecta > Coleoptera > Curculionidae > Listronotus > Listronotus oregonensis. The sequence goes on along the minus strand of JAHBCN010003365.1, from coordinate 51,781 downwards.
ATTATATATAATTAATATATATTTTATATATATATATATATATATATATATATATATAAATATAATATATATATATATTATTAAATGTCAATAACTATTATTATATTATTTATTATAGGTTTTTTTTCATAAATCGATAAGGTTCAAGCCTTTTTGAATCCAACGTTGGATTTTTTTTTAAGTTTACCCTATAATGGGCTTTTTGTGTCTTATTTGGGTATTTTTATTTTTATTCCTTGTTTTAAAGTTTCTTATTTAGTAAAAAATATTTTAGATGAGACTTTAATTATATGTCTGTTATATACCACTAAATTGTGAAAATATTATTAAATTTAGTAATTTTTTACTTATCGGGCCCACCGACGATTTTTTATTATTTAGTATACCGGGGTGTTTTGGGGCGCTGATCACGAATCTAAAGTCAAATTTTGTCAAAAGCTTCTAGTTTTTAAGTTATAACACCCTCCTCAAACCTAACCTCAAAAATGCACAAACTTTCCTGAAATTCCTTCTTATTAAACCTGATCACGGCCAAACTGAATGGTAAAACACCTTTTATTTTACAGGATAAACTAATTTTCCCGCTTATTTAGTCATTGGTTTTACTAAAAAACACATTCTAAATTTTTATTTTTATATTCAAAAATAATAGACGAAATTATCTAGGGATTCTTAATTGTCTTACCAGCATTAAATGTTAAAAAAATTAAAAAATATCTTTAATAGAGAAATTGGAAATTTCTATAAAAATGATTTAATCCAACTAAAAGCATTATTTTAATCTTTTGTAAAAGATGCATTATGACATAATGCATAAGGACTCCTGCAGTTATATTGCAAGGTCACAGCTTTGAAATTATTTAATAAATATATTTTACGCTGTGGCAAGGTGTTTTTATTTAGAAGTTAAATATTAATACAAGTTAGGCAGGAGCGTATATTTCTGAATTAGAATTTGTTGATAAGGTATATATTAAATAGGCTTTTGACAACATCCTATTTTTTAAAGACAAACAAAAAAATGCATGTAAACTTAATTTTTACACAATTAAAATTTTAAAGATAAGCGCTTTTTAATTGTTTACCAAGTTGTTATACGGCCTAAAAATTCCTAGAAAGTTTTGGGGACTTGTTAAAAGTAAAAATATTTTTCTTTTGGTGGTGTTTTTTGTAAAAAATAACGACTAAAGAAACGTAAAAATAAATGTATTCTAATAAATAGTAAATTTTTACCATAAAATTATTTAGTTTGACTGTGACCAGTTTCAAGAAGGAGGAATTTAAGGGAAGGTTGTGCGTTTTTAAGGAGGTCCAAGTAGGGTGTTAAAACTTAAAAAATAGAAGTGTCCTACAAAATTTGACTTTAGATTCGTAATCAGCGCCCCAAAAAAACCCTGTATATTAAATTTCAATAAAATTCCTTTAAATTTAAATAAATATTTAAACAAAAAGCAAATAACATATTTTTATTTATTACTTAAACATTTAATAAATTGTCGTTTTTTACTTTAACTTTACCTATGAATGGCCTTTTATTTTTTTAAATTGCGTCATCAGTAGCCTATCTGAAAGTTAAATGAGGTATTCAGGCAGACAAAAAAAACATACATACAGCCGACTCAACTTTTCTAACATCATTTAAATGCCGTTTCCATTTTAGAGGCAGAATACGTATTTTTGTTAAACGAGAGATATATAGAGGCGGAAAAGCCGTGGGATATTATGTTTTTAAAAAGGTTTGTATGATGGTCATAAATGTCAACCGACATTACTTATACACAAAAGGGATCTTTATTAAAATAAATCGGAGCGTGTATAAAAATTTGCAAATAAACGTTCATGTAGATAAATTATGCTTAAGTTTAACATAAAAGGAATTTGTCTACAAGCCTTTATTTTATTATATGTGTTTAAAATTGTTAGTGTAAGTAATTATAAAGTTATGTTTTCTAATTTTGATATTTACTGAAATTTTTTAAAACTGAACGGCGTATTGCAAAAAAAATATGAACAAATATATAATAAAATACTCAATTTATTTTTAATCGTAACTAACCCAATAACAAAAACTAAACAATGTTTTAAAATTGAAATGTTTACTAAACAAATAGAATAATTAAATAAAGATTAACTCACACTGACGAAAACATTTGTATGGGCTCTATACCTTGCAACTCTGACAAGGAAGGACACTTCATATCATATATATCCTACAATACTAGAACAAATAAAACTCATGTACATAACCAGGGGCTGATCGAAAAAATAAAGTACCACCTGTCAAGGTGCAACCATTTAACCATTACGTCAACGCCCTTCGCATGAACAAAACTATTGATTTTACAACAACAACTATCACATAGTTTAAAAATACTCCTAAAATCTTATCGAACCATTCTGCATATACCGGAAGAAACAATATATAATAAAATACTTAATTTATTTTTAATCGTAACTAAAATACCAAAAGACTTAACAAATGTTTTAATTGTAAATGTTTACAACAGAATAAGTACAATTACTAATATTAACTTTTCCACTAGACAATAACGTTTTATTGGTATCTGCTAGCTGAGAAATATTAGTTATTCCTACTTTACTAGACTCCCCAAGAATGTTTTTAGCTATTCTTTTTTTGTAATCCTCCGCTACCGTATTGATTTCCAACCTCCGTATTGTTTTATTTTTAGAAGGTCAGCACCAGAATCTGTCAATACTGTAGCAGATGATCTGCGGAAGCAGTGACCAGTGAATAAGTCTGAATTTGATAATTTTAGAAATTTTGCAATCTTTTTTGGTATTAAACCGAACTTATTTATTCCAATAGGCTACGTTTAACATTTTTCGTATTTAATGAAGAAAAAAAAAATACAAAAAAATCGAGCCCCTCTATGTCCCTTCTGTAATAGAAAATTTCTTCCAGGTATTAGTTTTTACAATGGGAATTCTTATTTTAGTAAATGTTTGTTCATGCACTAGATTTTCTAAGCGTAGAAATGTTAACTCAGACTTTCGGCAAGCACCTGCTACACCAATAATCATTGCAACCTTAAAAAATACAAATATCCGAAGCTACTCAACCATTTTAAAGCACAAATGTGAGGGAGTAGATAAGCTGTATACCTTCATCATTAAAAGTAACTTGTCATCAAATTCCGCTTAGCATCTTGAAATATGGTCTTTGTTAAGTACTCGGTAAGTACTAGAATCTTGAAATATGGTCTTTGGTAAGTACAGGGTGTCCTATTTTCGAGTGTTTTACGGGGTTTCTCGCTTATGAGTGAAGTTACAAAGATGCGGTTTTCGCGACACCGTGCCACTTTTTTGTCAAACAAAAGATGCCGCAAACAGATTTGTCCTAGCCCCTTTAGTTTCTTCGCTAGAGGGTAATTTTAAAAAAGTTGTATTTTCGGTTACCCCTCGTATCTCAGGTATCTGATAACTTATCGAAAAAATAAAAATGGGCCCTTATAGAACTTTTTACGCAGAAAACAGTGGCGTACTTGAAATTTTTCTAGGATTTACTTTCTTTGAGATATTAGCCAAAGTTGCACTTTTTTAAATGGAATTTTTTCGTCATATTATTTGCCACACTGAGAGCTTTCTAAAAATATAATATAGTCGAAACTTATTTTTATAAACAGCATGAAAACATGCAATTATTTACTTTTTAACATAGGCGGCTTTGGTTTAAATTAATGACAGTCAAATTAATCAACGTCAAATGCCTTCTCGCACCAAAAATAATCTAGTAATATAAACATTATTAACAAGACAACCTAATGGATAAAAATAACAATTTTACGCTAGAATTGTTCTTAGCCTTAAAAGACAAACTTAACTACTAATTTTATAAATACTATTCGAATTGGTGACCATAATATATTATGCATTGTTGGCATAGCTTCTGTAGTCTTCTTAAAGCATTTTCAAATATGAAATAGCGGGCTTGCAACTCTTTAAAGGCATTTTCCGTAGCCTCTCTTAATTCCTCAATTGTTTTATACCTGCTCGAGTATATTTTACCTTCTAAATATCCCCACAAAAAATAATCTTAAACTGAGAGGTCCGGAAACCGTGGTGGCCATCGAATAGGTCCGTGCGTGACTATAAACTGGTTAGGAAAGTGCTGTTCCAACCAGTGTTGTATCACGTAAGAGTTGTGAGCCGGAGCTCCATCTTGTTGGAAATAGATGTCATTTACTTGAACCAAGGGAATATCTTCCATAATAGTCATTGCTTTTTCTTGAAGGATTTGTATGTATCTATCAGAATTCAAATTTCCTTGGTAAATACAATATTCAATTCTTCTTCCCAAAATGAAACAAGAAACATTGAATACAAACCTTCCCTGGCATTCCCTGGGAAAAATAATGTGTTCATTTTCCTGGCTCCAAAACCTTGAGTTATTCCTATTGAGGATACCCGCACTGGTAAAATGGGCTTCGTCTGGCCAAATGATCTTCCTTTCAAAATTATTCTGCCTTTCACACATATTGAGAAACCAGTTACAAAACTTTACTCTCCGCTCAGGATCGCCAGGATGAAGATTGTGCACAAGTTTTACTTGTAAGGTTTGAATTTATGTCGTTTCAATACCTTTTCGACTTTTGTTTTGGATACTCCGGTATTTTCTTCTATTTGCCTGCAAGATGCAGCTACTTCATTATCTTTACTATAATTTTTCGGCCTCGGTTTATTAAATGACCCATATTGAATTAGATTGTTTTGTATTTTACGAAATATGCGCCTATCAGGCTGTCTTCTTTCAGGATATCTATATAGAAATCGAGAAAAAGTCAAATTTGAAAAAAATATTATTTGTTCTTCTAACGTACCTATTTAGATAAAGCTCCGCCGCCTCATCGACATCTTCGTTGGATAATATGAAACATCTATTCATATCATACTTTTCAAAATGTTCAAAATTTTGGTTTTGTGCCATATTTTTTAGATAAATGATAACGATAATCTAGGAACTAGCATTAAAAAATTCAATAGCAATCATTTGACGTTGATTAATTTGACTTTCATTAATTTAAACCAAAGCCGCCTATGTTAAAAAGTAAATAATTGCATGTTTTCATGCTGTTTATAAAAATAAGTTTCGACTATATTATATTTTTAGAAAGCTCTCAGTGTGGCAAATAATATGACGAAAAAATATACGGAGTGTTCCATTTAAAAAAGTGCAACTTTGGCTTATATCTCAAAGAAAGTAAACCGGAGAAAAATTTAAAGTACGCCACTGTTTTCTGCGTAAAAAGTTCTATAAGGGCCCGTTTTTATCTTTTCGATAAGTTATCAGATACCTGAGATACGAGGGGTAACCGAAAATACAACTTTTTTAAAATCACCCTGTAGCGAAGAAACTAAGGGGTCTAGGACAAATCTGTTTGCGGCATCTTTCGTTTGACAAAAAAGTAGCACGGTATTGCGAAAACCGCATCTTCGAACTTCATTCATAAGCGAGAAACCCCGTAAAACACACGAAAATAGGACACCCTGTACATGAGACTTTTTTGGTTGATATCCCTTTGACTGCCGCTTGAGAAACGTCACAAGTCCAGTAAACTTTTTATATCAATATTATTTTTTAGCGAAATTTTAGTTCTTAACATCGAATACAATGACCATAACGTAGAGCTCTTTATATGGACTTTACTTTGGAAATAAGTCAACACAATTGTTTTAGTTATATGGAAAATATTTTTTTCTTAAAGCCAACTATTGAATTTTTAATAAGCCAAATCGTACTTTGATTTCGATTTTGCAGGGATCAGGCTCGACATTGCAATTTGAGTAACTTCCTCCACATCACTAGGGACATCCAATCTAGATTTAGACATTTTTGGCTTAAAAAATGTGAAAACTTTCTGACACTAACTAAGTCACTAAAGACGCCGCTATTAAACAATGCCTAGCAACCCAACTAAATACAGGGTTTAAAAACTACTATATTGATTTTTTTGTATTTTTATTAAAAAAAGTTTTATTTAAAATTAGAAAAAAACTTGTATGGAACACGTTAGAAAAGTTCATTTTAAAATAATAAAATAAAATAAAATAAAATAGAGACAAGTTTCTTTAAAAATATCGGCCTCTCGGGTCTAAAGTGAGATCAAGTTCAGTTTACAACTTTATTCTAAATAAATTATATACCCAACATACCCTTCTTGATTTTAGGATACCTGAGTACCTACCTATTATGTCTGTTAAACTTTTAGTTCAACTTGGTTTATCATTCAATGTTTAAGAGTTCTTTTTAGTATCAGTATATGAGTCTGACAGCCCATGAATTGTTTAGTAATCCATTGGCATATATCGGAGAGATCGTGGACAACAAGCGGACAAGAACCCAAGGGTAGATGGTACAGAAATCTCATGCATTCAGTGCCCTCAGAATTTGCAAAGTTTGACACAGCAATCAACCCGTAATCCGAGCGAACAAGGGGAGCAATGACTGATGCTTGGTAAAGTTTGGGTTGGAAAGTGACAAAAAGATTAAATAGGATTTAATTATTAAGAGGTGGGTGGGTAAAGCATTCAAACTAATCTGAGTTTCAGTCAGAAAGGGGGTCGAAATGAATACACATTATGAAGAATAGATTTTATATTGGAGTTGAACAAATAGATATTTCCGAAGGCTATGCAACTTTTCGATGTAAGGCTTCTAGGACTAATGCCTTCGAGATACTTTACTCTCAGATATGCCATCATCATTTTTTTTTCAATCTTTGACAGTAAACGATAGTTTATATAAAGCCTAAGTACCGTGGGTGTCAGGTTGTTAGATGTTTAACCCATTTTTCCTCACTTCCATTAACAATGTCCAACAGTGCCAAAACATGCAACATATTTATAAAAAATTAATTATTATTACTTGTTTTATTGCTAATTTTTTTATAAACATATGCACTGCTCATACATTTGTAAATGAAGTGCCCGAAAAACACGACGGAAGTTGAAGCATGGGCACAAAAAAATTTAACTATTAAAAGGAATATACATCGTTTTTAGCTTTAATATTTTTTCTCCTTTTGAGATACAAACCAGAACGAATCATCAAATACACCAAAACTGTTTTTTCAGGTTCTTGCCAAGTGAAATTCCATTTTAGTATTTAGTATTGTCTTTATAGCAATATGCCAAATATATAATTGAGGTTTAAAAACTCTGCATACGTAGAATTTGTAAAAAATAAAATTACTGAAAAATCTCTTTGTTTCTGTTATTATTTAATCAAAGTTATCACTTGCAAATTAAAACTAAAGATAATTTGCAGAGAATATTAAGACTATTTGTAAATGTTATACATTAACTTCTCAAAATACTTCTAACACACTTTGTTAATGAAGTGCTACTTTATATAATTTATGCAAATGATATTCCTACTCCCGTTTTAAAACTTTCGTATGAGACTCACATGCACCTCAGGACCTGTTACGTGCAGAATTTCAAAGTTGCATTGCATTATTTTTATGATGTACCAAAGGATATTCGCAAGAAGTGACATTATGCAACAAAAGCTTTTTGTATGTAGCGACAAGTTTTTCCTTTTATCTTAAAATAGTACATGCAGAAAATTAATAAAATTTATGTATATTAGAGTAGAGTGCGGTAAGATGCTACCTTGATAAGTGTTTGACTTTAATATGTACATAAATTAGGACTTAGTCTGCTCTCTATATAATCATTGTTTATGAAATAATAAGTGAAATTTTGTACAGGGTGAAAATACAAGTACTTAGTACCGTGACAAAATTATGACAGGTAGTGCTGACGGCAAAAAACAGACATTGTTTAGCAAAAACGCTAAATTTTAAGGTGTCATTGATAATAAATTTTACTTTATTCCAAAAAAAACATAATAATGTTCTCTATTCCGAATAACTCTGTCAACTCACATCCTTTACTCACAAAAATTTAAGCTCAGCAAAACAATAAGGCAATTTAACCTGGAGGCTTTCATTTTGAAAACAAATTGCATTATATTAATAACTACAGCAGTTTCAAAAAAGCTCGGCTTCCTCTTTCGAGCCAGAATGTATTTTCGTCCACTGATCCATGTACTTTGAATTTATTCCAAATCAGACCCTGTTTGGAACATTATTCATACGCATAAGAAACCGAACCTTCCTAAACAGTTAGCAGTTCTAATTCCAACCAAAGAAAAGCCGATCGCCTTATTAATAATTCGACAAACTGTATTTAGCTGTTATTGTCAATATTATTTCTCCAACCAAAATTACAATTACAATGAAAATTACTTGACGAGATGGCGCTAGTTGCTTCACACGTTTAATTGTATCGAGTTACGATTGTTCTTAAGCTGAATCCTTTGCAGGTCAAGGGTGTCCTCGGCCTACATTCGGTGTGACCATCCCCAACAAGCGTGAAACACGTGTAATCGGATTGGCTGCACCCGGGGTTATTCATTTACTTGAAGGCTTCGTAATTTTGAACCAACCAAGCTAAGTAGTCATATCTAACAGGATATTTAATCTTTCTTTTCAGTTTATTAAGGAGCCTATATGCCCAAAGAAACTCTACCTATTTGTTATTATTTATAACAAGGCTCAAGAAGTTTATTTATATATATATATATATATATATATATATATATATATATATATATATATATATATATATATATATATATATATATATATATATATATATAGACATAAGAAAACTATACTTCATAAATTTTGTCTGTAATATACTGTCTAGTCCTCGTTAGATAACCCCATGTGTATGACCAAATTTTGTTAATTTTACTTAGTTATTGATAGGTACGTTATGCACTTTAAGAAATATACTTTTTAAAAATTAGTAAAATACTTATTTTTTATTCAAAGGTTTCTTTTATTTTGGGACAGTTTACAAAGGCTAAAGGCCTGGGTGTCCTAAGTCTGCAAGAGGAAGGAAATATTATTTAACTTATTCTTTAAATAATTTATAAAAATTTAACAATAGGCCTATAACCAAAACAGTTAGTTAGAGAATTATTGATTTAAAATAACCATTTAGACAATATATCACGTTTAATAAACGATTATATTTTAAATTAAGACACATAGGCTTAGAAAAACAGTCGACAGAAGACCAACACGCTTAAATTCCGGAGCATTCCCAGAGCGTTCCAAAGCAGCCATATTTCGGCCGCTGCAAATTGTTCTGCAGGCACGCCATTTTAAATTCCTTTCTGCCAGGAGACGAGAGTATTCGTTTTTTTTTTAACAAGAATATTTTGATCGTAAATTCTTTTGTATGTACTACAAAATTAATCCAAATATAAAAATATAATAAAAACAATAAAGGAAAGGTACTAAAAGATAAGAAAAGGAACAAGCTAATAATTAATATAAAAAATTTACAATTTTGTTTAGGACAATAAGAAGATACCTCAAATTTTATTATTTTGTTTCCCTATGGCCCTATTTTATTTACTTTAAAACTAAAAATACTTTTGAAATATTTTATTGCATTTAAGTAACTTCTTTAACGTCATTAAAAAGCATTCAGGTATATAATAATGTTACATGCAAAAAGGGTGTAAAGACTTACCTTAACTTCTTATAAATTTCTGAATGTAAGGAAGAAACCTGCAATAAAAAATTTAATCACTGAAGTATTCGTAACTAACCAATATATACAGGGTGACTCCTAAGTTGAGACTTTTTTTAACCATGTATAAAACTCGTTAAAATAAGCAAATTTTTTAAATTAAATTATTTTAAAGCCCCAAAAAACACAAAGCCACCTAAATTTATTTGAAAGTGTGTCTAGTGCGGGTCTGACCATAAAAAGATAGTTTATTTCTTATTTACGGTTGTTTTTCGTCTTGTTGTTAATCACGCAGTATAAATTAGGTATAGCTGTTACCCGACGAGGCGATGATTAATTTTAATTTTAAATCAATATGGAGATTGTCGTTAATCTGCAAACGTTGCTTCGAAATAGTACGCGCGACGATTTTCCTTGCGAACTCATTAAGGATATATATATATATATATAAATATATATATATATATATATATATATATATATATATATATATATATATATATAGATATATATATATATATATATATATATATATATATATATATATATATATATATATATATATATATATATATATATATATATATATTTTAAAAACAAGAATTTTGTATGTACTAAAATATTAATTAAAGCACTAAGGTGTTTAAAGAGTTTTTACAGTTTAAAAAATGTTTGTCGTAATTTTGTTTTGCAACCGATTTAATTTATAATTTGTAGAATTTTAAATTTTTCTGCATTTTAATTTAGGTGGCGAGACGACGCATCCAATGAGAGCTCAGACCCTTCAATGGACGCAAAAGGGTCAGGGGGTCGCGGAAAGGTGTAGAAGCGTCGTAGAGTACATTACGCGCGCCAAGAAAAAACTAAGGAGAAGGGGTCGCATCGGAGGCCGAACGGTGGTAGAGAGAGGAAAAGACAGTACATCTATGTGTGCCGTTGAAATAATATAGCTGAAAATTTCTCTGGTTTCATCTTTTTTGAGCAAATCACCAAAATATTTCCATTTATATATTTGATGGAATCAGTTTTCAATGGTAGTTTAATACTTATTTCTCCGTGTTAGCACAAGATAATTGACTATCACATATTTTCCTGTAACCAATCTAAATTATATGGTTTAGTACAAAGTGTATATATTTCTAAGCTGGAAAAGCAACTTAAATATTAATTTGTGTCAAATTTAAACTGACATATTCTACATAAAGCTATAAAGCAAAGTTAAACTGTAATTAAAAATAAAGTTACGTGCTGGAGCGTACAGGCTTTAGTTGGGAGTAGTAAAATAATAAAAGTAATTAGTGAATGGTATTGTTTGGGGATTAGCTGAGAGTTAAGGTAATATCTTAACTTATTGATAAGATAGTTCGTATAATTAATACTGGGTGTCCCAAAAACTGAAAATAATTTTTAACTTTAAAGTTTCTTACGTTTATAGCGATAAAAACCATATTTACTTGTGTCGTTACGTAAATAGATTTACGCCTCATTGACTCCGGAAGGCGTTTTCGGTTTTCCAGTGACATTTAAATAAATTTCTCTGCTAACTTTAAGTGCATTTTTCTCCGATCTTTTTAAGTCAATTTTGCAATTTTTTCTTAATTTTTTTATAAAATTAGGTTTTTGATAAATTTGTAAACATCTGGTATTGTTATTAGATAATAAGTTACGTTTTTATTTTGACGGGCGGTATGAATTTAAAGAGGGTCGTTCATGACATATTTTACATCACTAGAACAAGTCCCTTGAGTTTTTCTTTTTAATTTCAGATCATTTCTGGATATATCGATGCCCTTTGCCCAGGTCTGGCGTAATGCGCTTCTTAACAGTTCTCCTTTTGCTTTGCACCTAAATTTGTCCTTGGCTGTCCTGTCACCCTTTTGTTAGGCATAAGTGTATATCTTTTGAGTTAATTTTGCAACTTTCATCTTACATTTTTTATGAAATTAGGCTTTGGATAAATTTGTGAACAGCTGGTATTGTCATAAGATAATAAGTTACGTTTCAATTTTCCAACCTCTTGACAAATTAATTACGGCTATCGGTGCCTAGTTAAAGAGTAACTTCGAACCTTTCTTATTTCTTTAATATTTTTAAAAGTTAACTAAATTAACAAAAAAAAATGTCAAGGCAAATATTGAAACATTGAATTGAGTTGCTGATACGCCTCATTGGCGTATCACAAGGATTTTGTGATGTAGTAATGCATATATTTTATTTCAAATAAAATCGTGTGTATAGTTATTTTATTCTTAGTGTCTCATTTAGCAATAGTCATTCTACTGGGTGTCCAAACCTTAATTTGCACCTATTGGGTTGCAGTTTATATTTAGCCGAAAGCAGAGTTTGTCGGCAACTACTTATGGTGCGGAGGCGTATAGTCCCCGTCACCTATAAGTGATATTGTTAATATTTTAAAAAACTCAATAAAAAAAGTTTTAAACGCCGACAATCGCACCGACGTGCGAATTCAAACAGCCGCCAGGCTTGGATTCATTTAATTTATTTATTTTTATAAAGTATTTGGAAAAGAAATATAAAAATCTAGTTAAAATTATATTTATTAAAAATGTGAACTTACCTAGAGAGGTACCTCAAGGCTTTCATCTGAAGAAACCTCTGTTTCATCTTCTGATTCCTCGGCTAAATTAATTACGAATCTTTCACCTCCGTTCAAAACAATTTGTCCTAGTTTTCTGTATTCTTCTCCAAAATTAATTACTTCTTTTATTGCATTTGTCCAGTCTTTTTTCTTATTATTCACAATTTCTTCCTTAATTAGTTCTACTACTTTTGTGTCAAATTTCGGAAACACATTTTTCCTCCGGATTCTCATTTTTAATTGAGCCCATATAAGTTCAATAGGATTAAAAATGCAAAAATAAGGTGGTAACCTTGATATGGTATGGCCATGTTTTTGGGCTATGCTGTCGATTACATACTGCTTTTCCCATTTTTTAGTATAAAGTACCTCCAATAATTTTTTCTTTGAATACGTTTCTTTAAAGTATAAGTCATTTTTATGAAGAAATTCTTGAATCTGTTTTTAAGAGGACGTATTTGGTATTTTGTGTGCTTGTCTTGAATGGTAGGCGGCATTGTTTAAAACGAATACACTTTCAGGTTTAATATTAGGAATAGGAGATTTTTCAAACCACATAAATATTTGAGTCCATATTTTTGTGATATTCCATGCATTCCTCCAACTTTTTGCCGCACAATTTAAGTCTTTTTTTACCCAACTATCCGTAGAGCCACAATGTAAAATAACCATGCGGATCCTTTATTTGGAGGTATACCTGCTGGAATCATCACTCCAACCTTTCTTCGCAGTGTCGTGGGTATCATACCAAGTTTCGTCCAAATAATATATTTGTTTTTATTTTTTTCTAAATTGCTTTATTTTCTCTAAATATTCAATTCGCCACTTTACTATTATTCAACTTTTTGTGATCGCAGCACGCTTATTTCATAATTTTAAATTTAAAACCCAGTTTTTTAAGACTCCGTCGTAAAGTGCTTCCTGAAAAAGGGTTTTCAAGTTCTGTAAGCTTCTGTGATAAAATTTCTATTTTAGGAACTTCATTATTTTTATACTTTTCATATATTAAGTCTTTTAATAGTTTGGTTGTAGCCAAGTAGAAAAATTTAAATTTGCTTTTGTCCGATCGCCTTTTTCTCGGTTTGTTTCCTGTATTTACAAGCCGACATAAAGTACTGTAAGGAACCTCTGTTAATTTGGACACTTTTTTAGTTTTATGTATGGGATCTTGCATAAGGTTATTATAGACATTAAGACAAATTTTTATGTTTGGTTTTTTTAAATTAATTTATAATTATATATAATTATAAAATTTTTTTAATAATATATATAATAATATATATATATATATATATATATATATATATATATATATATATATATATATACTATATATATACTAATATATATATATATATATATATATATATATATATATATATATATATATATATATATATATATATATATATATATATATATATAAATATATACGAATACTCTAAGTCCAGAGTACCAAATAAATGCCGGGTTTTCCGACGTTTAACATCTTTTGCCCCAGTTCCTTTGCCCAAACACTGAAGCATGCCCGATTTGCATTTCCAGCACCTTTACAGACAACGCGGTAGTGCCACCACGGACGTTATTAAATAACACTACTAATATGTCTCCCCGGCAGGGCTGGGATTCGAACCCGGATCGCCGGCGCGCGAGCGAGGCTCTGACCACTACGCTACCAAGAAATTAAATTGTATGTGGATTTAACAATTGTTTTTTTAACCAGGATCGACTTTCACGACAGTTTCCTCCATGGCCTCCAGTATTATCAAGATTTTGCTCCCAAACGAAACATTTTTTCGTGAATTATCATACTGAGGTAAAATTTCAAAATTTATAAAAAAATTATGGAAACTCCCCTAACACTAAAATATGAAAAACATTTTACCTAGAGATATTATAAAACTAACAAAACAAATTTAAAAGTTTATAATTTCTCACTTAATTAATATGCATATTAAGATAACACGAAGTAAGAACTAGTAATAGAAATTATAAAATAATCACAATACAAGAAAAAATAAATCTCTTATTTACACAGCTCCGCATTTATCGTATAAACGTGTTAAAACAAGCCCGGTGCTGTGCGGACATCCCAACAAATTTTGCCGCAGTCGAGAATTTGTATATTCCAAGAATTGGACAGTAAGACTTTTTCAATTAAAGTAGCGTTTAATTTTTTCCCCAAGTTTAAGATGTCTTAACAATACGTAAGCAATTTAAATACACCGTATAAAGTAACTTTAAATGATAATTTTTTTCATGCTTTAACCATTTTAGTTCATATTTATTTTAATTATTTTTAAACATTCTTGCCCATACTAAGTATTTACGCTATGTTTGATAGTCGGCATATCCCGACAAAAATGCTTTTTATACGAATCCTACTTATAGGTGACGGGAACTATACCGATTAACGTTTTCTCACTATGTTTTTGGTCTTAGGTATACAATACTATGTAACCTTACAATGTCGTCACTGAAATTTATTTTGCCTGTAAACATGGAAGAAGTCCTTTAAAAGTGTTAATGTTTTGAGTTAACTCTTTTTATCGCCTCAGGAATTATTAAATAAAATTTTTCCCACTATATAGCCAAGTATACGTGCAGTAAAAAGAGTTTAAAGCAAGATAGAATTTAACCGGAGCCATTAGAAGCAACGTATTAGCAATACATTCAGTGCTAAATCGACACAAGTACCTGCTTTTATTGCGACATTATCGGCCACATTACGAACTAAAGGCCCGCTAAAAGACCGTTCCCGGTGCTAAATTACCCTGTTTATTTTATTTCTTTTTGTGGTTGAGAAGAAATAATGATGGCAGTAGGGTTTATAGATAGATATTGTTAAAAGTACGCTTTGCGAATATATCTCTTTTCTGTTTCGTAATAAATAGAAATTTTAGGTTTTTTCTGTACTGAGGGTGTCAAAACGATGGGTCGTAAGCTGTATATGGGTGATTCTACAATTAGAGGACCATTCAATGTCCTTCAACAATTAAACTGTTAATATGCAGCTACTATTTCAAATAAATATTTTTTTTTATATAGAACTTAGGTAGTTTAACAATATTTAATAACAAATAGTTTTGTGGTGTGTACATAAAAAATGTGTTGAATTTTAAACAGCTAAAAAGTCATTAGCATGGATGTCCACAAACAACATTAAGGGAGTATTAGGGTCATATTAGTCACTAATTAGTAAGCAACTGCTTGAAAACTAAATAATTTCCAGTTATACATAATGCTGAAGATATATGTAAAAAGAAAAAATATTTCCTTTACTATTAAAGTTAGGCTAAGCAGCGAAACTTTGTCCCAGAAGATTTTTGTCATTGGCATGGATAGTTTTCAAACAATTATTTCTCGAAGGAAATTATTTTTGGTGGAAATTTGAGTGGCAACACTGCTGAAGCTTTCTCTTCAGTTCAGTATGGTGATTTGGTTGTTCTGCTTGTTGGTTTGTGATTTTATTCAAAGTTTACTTCAATTTTAAGGTAAGTAGATTTATTGGTTGACATTAGCATGATACAAATAAAGAGTGTAAGTAATTACCTTAAATGTTCTGTACAACAGGGTGTAAGTTGAGCGTTGTTGGTTTTACCTACAGTCAGTAATAAATCCAAGGGCGCCATTTTGTCATTAGCATGGATGTATGAGTTGTCATTGGCATGGCTACTTTTTATCCATGCTAATGTCATATTTTTAGATAACTTAATTAAATACCTTGTGTATCATAATAATTAATTATTAATTACTATTACAATCATTTTTCAAATTTAATTTTCTAGATACATTCATTTGGGTTGCATGGACTGTTTGTTTACCTATTTTATTTGGCTTGTTACTCCAGAACGACGGGATGGATTTTGGTGTTTTTTTATTTGTTCGTTTAGTATGATAAAGTTTTATTGTAGTTTACTTAAATTTGAATAATATATTGCATTCATCTATTTTTAGTGTAGCTTAATTTAGCTAGTGTAATGGAATTATTACTTATATTTTTTAAAATCTGGGATTTTTACATACAGGTTTTGATCTGTACAATCAAACTAATAAACATAATCATTCAATTCATCTATCAGATTACTAATTCTTAGTTAATTTTGTTATTAATAGTATCAAACCGAGTATCCTGGTTCAATCATTGTATTCTACACAGACCAATTTTGAGACTACTGCTGGTGAATAATGGATGTACTTGTAAAACCTATGGAAATGCCTTTTCTTGACTAATACTAGACAAATTTTTAAGTATTTTGAAGTGTCTATTAGATTGAAAATAAATTTGTATATTCATAGTTGAACTCTCAGAAGAAGAATTATGGCGAAAAAACACGTATGAGTAATGAAAAGAGATTAAAGGAAAAAAGGGAGTGTGAAAAAAGGCAAAGAGACAAAATAAAACAAGATACTGAAGCAACAGAAAAATTGAAAAAGCTAAAACATGATATTTATTTAAGGCTAAAAAGCAAAGGTAAAGTCAAAATGATTGATCAAATAAGCAGAAGAGAAAAAAAAAGAAACTAGAGAAAAATGGTATAAGAATACTAAAAATAGAAGAGAGGGAATTAAAGCTGAACAAGAAATCGAGAAATATAACACACCGTCGGCTAGTGTAGGTGAAAGGTCTCCTGTTAGGGGAATTAACAACCAGGAACAAAATGATAACAATGAACTAGCTGGTCCCAGCCATTCTTTAAGGGATAGTAGTCAGAAGACCAGTGGTAGAAAAAGGGTCGGTAGAGGCAGAGCAGCTTGTTACAGAGAAAACAAAAAATTAAAACTGCAGTTGGCAGCAATGACTAGATCTAGAGACAAATTCAGAAAGAGATGTTACAGAGCCGATAATAAAATAATGGGGCAGAACAAAGATTTGACTCCCAAAAAAAGAGTTAAGCAGATTATTAAAAGAAACGGAAATGTAAACGAAGAAATTAGACGAGAACTGCTGTTTGGTGCATCAATGAAGTATAATTTAGCACAAAAATATAAAAACTAAGATCACAAAAAGAAAAACAAATCTTTAGTATCGTATCGGGCAAAGTTTTACCAAAATATAGAGTTATTAGCCACTGTAAAGGATTTCTGCAAGAGACTATTCATCTTTAAAAATAAGTTTGTCAAACCTTTCCTTAAAAACTATGTCAAACTTATGAACTGTTAAAATACTATTGATTTTTCATTAATAAATGAGGTTTTATTATTAAATACTTTTTCCATTGAAAAAGGTACTGTATCTATTATAAAAATTCATTTGCATGGCTCTAGTGTCATTAGCATGGCGACGTAAAATTTAAAAATTTTATATAAATTAATAAAATGAAAAATCTGTTTTGCCAGTCATAAATATGTTATCTTGTACATATATTAAAAGAGACCTACCACAAAAAAGATAAAAAAAAATATTTTATATTCTTATTTTTTGAAAGTCAAATGGTCCTCTAATTGTAGAATTACCCATATACGGTGATACAAAAATTTGGGAGTACTTTGATCATAAACAACCTTATCGATATTAACAATTAGGAATTTAAAAATATTTTTAAAAAATAGGTTTAAAAAAGATATTTTAAAAAAGCTGTATACATAAAAGTAGGTAAACAAACGGAGTTCCAACCTAGAATTCGTGACTTAACCTCACTTTTTACAAAAATCGGTGCTGCTCCAGTGCTGTTGCTGCACATGCGTCACCGTAATTCCAATTTTGTCCACCGGCGCTTTGTAGATGGCGCTTACTTGGGCCACTATAACAGATGAGCCACGCGATATCCAGCGAACTTGAAAATGGGCTTTTTTTAGCGATTATATTTAAGCAGTAATTTGCATTTTTAATTTTTGCATTGTATAAGATATATCCTGTGCTGTTGTGGCACAATGATTTATTACAAAATATTTTTGAGTTATCCGCCAGATATGTAATGAGGGACCAGTCAAACTCAAAAAACCTCTCGAAAATCACAAAAACTTATCCACGTTTCGGTGACAAGTTGGTTACAGTTTTTAAGATATAACTAAGGTTAAAAATTTAAAATAATAAAATAAATATTAAAATAATTTCAATTTAAAAAAATTATATGCCGATGCTTTAGTTTGCTAGAAATGTATTGATGCCTCTTTATAAGTCTAATTTAAGAGGCTCATTTGTTAAAATTCGTAAGAGTATATTTTTATTTCAATTTTGACACAAGTATGTATTACGACATTCTTAGTGGTATACTAGGTATCTCCTTTAATTTCTAGGAATTTCGCACAGGGTGCTTTCGGCGTACCATACGCCAGAAGTTACGCCAGTCAAAACCTATTTGAACAACCAGAAAAAAGTGTCATAATTTTCAATCTTGATAATTTTGTACTGAAAAATAACCTTTAGTTACGAGGATGGAATAAAAAGTTTTCTAACTCATGAAGGAAGCGAGCTGTCGTAATATGAGCGTATATTTAAATAGCCTCATGCATTGGTAGTTTATCTTTAAATTTTGAAGGGTTGTGTTGTGTTGAACCAAAATATTTCGAAAGGATCCGGTTTAGCAAAAAAAAAATTCTGTTCCACGAGGACAATGCACCTTCTCTAATTGTCATGGCAAAAATTTATCAGTTAGGCTTCGAGCTGGGTTCTCATACACCTTATTGACTTCATCGGATTTTCATTTGTTTCCGAATTAAAACAAAATCTTGCTGGTAAAAAATTTGCCACGGTTTTAGCTCTGAACTTCTGATAAACATCAAAACCCACTTTTCTGGCTTGTTTTCAACATTGAATACTTTCCTGAAGACCTCAATTATTTTTTGGATTCAAGACCTCTTTGCCTACATAAAAAAAAACTATATGAAAACTTTACTGTCAAAAAAAGCAGTTTTTTGAACTTGATTGTGACCCAAAATTAAGCATTTTTAAAAATGACTATCTTTGACTTTTAGGTTCAAAGGCGTGTAGACTATTTGGAATCGACTATTTGGAATTACGTCAAATCTCTTACTTTGTCTATTGAAAAACAATCTTTTAAATACAGTGCAGACGTAAATGGTCCCCCCCTTGTTAACTTTTGAATGGGACGAGATATCGCTGCCGGGTAAAAGCCAGGAAAAAAGGTATTATTTTTACTATTTTTTTATATAAATTTAAAATTTTTAATTTCATAGGTAGCGCTACGGGCATAATCTACTTTAAAAAATCAAATAGAAAGGGGGGCATGTGATACCTCGTTTGAAAGGGATTTTAATTCTCCATTTAACAAATATTAGTTTTTTAAATTTTGGTTTTTGGTTTCTGACTTATTAACGTCTAAAAGTTGAACTAGGAACAAATTTCGCTACCTAAAGTTTAGTTCGTAGTATGCCGAGAAAATGTAAAAATGTTATCTTTTGTCTTGCATGTAGAATAGTGACAGACATTTTTGGTATCAGATTGACAACTGTGGGTTATATTACTGAATTATTCAGAGCTGATTCTTGGTTTAATTTTACTTTTATCTAAAAAATGCTGCACGATAGGTCATTAGAAGAAAAAACAGAAGCAATTCTTATTAACGCCGAGACCGGCCGTAATTTACATGAAGCTGAAAGGATTTTCAATAACAGATTTTCCGATAATCCCGTCTGCCGGAAATATCTGAGGGAACTGGTTCAAAAGTTTTAAAGAACAGGAAGTGTACTAAGAGAAAAAGGGGCTAAAAGAAAATTTATATCGAAGAGAAACATGTTAAAATAATTGTATCTGTTGTTAATAACCCTTAACAACCACAGTAAAAAATTATCTGAAAAAACAAAAGTTTCATCCCTATAGACTGATTATGTAACATAAACTACATGAAGATAATCCTGATAGAAGGATGCAGTTTTGTGAAATTATGTCCCAGCGACGGTGGATTGGCAGACGTGGACCATTGGAATGGCCTGCGGGTTCACCAGACTTGACTCCTCCTGATTTTTTTCTATGGGGATATGTCAAATTGAAGGTTTATAAAACACTACTCGCGACATTACAGGAATTATGAAATAGAATTAGGCAAGTTTGTACTAACATAACCGCAAAAAACCCTTCAAAAAGTAAGAAATAAATTTGAATATAGACCATTCAAAAGTTATCAAGGGGACGGGGGCTATTTACGTAAGCACTGTATCTTTTCTTAGAAAAAATAGTTTCGGCTTAATATACGATTTAAACTTCACGTTTTGCCCTAAATTTATCGTCAAACCAAAAAACGGTGTGACGACCCAAGAGAAGCGTAGTTAGTTTTTTATTTGGTAATTTACTTTATAGTCTAAGAGCCAGCTTAAAGCAGACAACACATATTTTAAAACACCTTAAACTTCGTCGTTCAGTAATTATTTGATTTTAAGATTGATTGTCATCTTCAGAATCGCCCTCATCATGTAATACGTTTTTATTATCCACAGGATCAGTTTCTATAAAAATGGAATTAAAATTTATTAATCAAGCTTTGAACAAGAAAGTTTAAAGGTTTGTGAAAGGCCAATGCAAAATTGTTTACGTGTATTTGAAATGCTGCTAATCTTAAGTAAAATGCAGATATTTTAGCGAAATTACTACTAACCAGAACTGACCACGAGCAAAGTTTTAATGGTGTTCCTAAACATACGAACGCACGAACATCGAACGTACGAACGTACGAACGTACGAACGTACGAACGTACGAACGTACGAACGTAAAAACGTAGTACAAACGTACACACGTACAAACGTACAAACGTACAATGTACAATCGTACAAACATACAAAGGTGCAAACGTGTAAACGTATAAACACACAACATCGACACGATGTCGCCAAGAAACATTTTTATACTAAAGCAATATTTTTTCCTTTTATCATTTTCTCATACGTACCGACTGTTTTTATATTCTTTCCCATATTCGTAACTGTATGTTCAACCGCATAAAATTTAAATTGGTTTTTTAAACACCGAAGCGATAAATTTGATATTCAACAGTGCGACAAGCTCCCTCTCAATATACCGATGATTTTCCAATGGATTTAGTAAAACATGTTGCGAAAGCCGAATAAGCATTTTCTTCTGTTTATAGAGATTTTATGATTAATTTTGGTAAAAAAAACTTGGGGAAAAAAAGAACTAGAGATTTGATCCTGTTCTTCGAAGTAAAAAAAAATCTAAATTGAGCCGCGGTCGCAAATTAAGCACGAAAAACGTTATAAAATAACATACAGATTTCTTTGATGTACCGGGTGCAAACTAAGAATGACCACCTGTCATATTTTAGAAACTAGTAAGCATAGAGCTTTTAATAAAGTATAATATATAACCAAGTATACAATTTAAGTTTTTTGGGTGTATTTTTCAGTAAAGAAGTGTCGAAGGTAGCTTCGTTTAAACCCGTCAAAATCTTTTTTTGTTTTGCACGATATTTTTATCACGTAAAATAAAGTGGTGGAGTTGAAAATGATAGACAGTAACCAAAATCCCACCCACTGCTGTGTTTTCACGTCGATATCGTGGTTGGGCCCAGTAAGATCTTTTGTAATGCGCTGGAGTTGCCGGGTATCGGCAACTCCAGCCAAGTGACAAAGGTTACAAGCAGACAAGGGTGCGGCGACCGAAATGGGTAAATCCGTTTTGAAAAGTGCCCCTGAAGTCACAGGCGCCTGTTTCACGGGGAAGGGCTAATCCATCCCGAACAAGCAGGTGCTTAGAAAGGATCCCTGAATCCAAGCAGAAGGCGGACAAAACCGCTTTTATATGGAAAAGGATTCCCTGGCTTTAAACAGAAAGCGGATAGAACCGTTTTCATAGGAAAAGGCCGAAGATACGACCTCAGAAGGTACATCTGGTTCCTGTAACAAGGATCTGGTAGCTACCCACGTCACTATACCGGGAGAGAAGGGCATGACGGATCTAATCGTCTGCTTGTCATACTTTCGAGGAGACAGAGACACCAGAACACATATTGTGCTCGTGTCGGGTAGCAAAACGAGTAAAGGGAGATGAAAGAGCTCTCTCTCCCATTTCGATATCGGACTCATTAGAGGTCTGATCCTATTAGGAGAAATAAAAATAGGTGTGAGCCACAATAGACTGAGCGGTTGCGGTGGAGGGAGTAAAAAATCCACTCACTTTAAACCTAACCTGACGTAACCATAATCCCACCAAACACACTTTTGTAAAATAGGGATCAAGTTCCATGTAATTTTCTCGACCGCTTAAAGTACTGAGATCTAAAATTACACCATGTTCTGTCCACAACTTTGTTTCGCTCTTTTTTAGGATGGCACGTTTTTTACTGATCTATCAGTACTTATCTAATTAAGAGTTTTTTGTATTATTACAGACATTTTTTCATTAATAAAGACTGATCACTACGTAGATTTGTACGTACAAACGTACAAATCTACGAACAAACAAACCTACGAACGTACAATCGTACGAACGTATGAACGTACAAACATATTAACGTACAAACGTATAATCGTACAAACGCACAAACAAACATACAAACATACTTACAAACAAACATACAAACATACATACATACATACAAATATACATGAAAACATACATACATACACCTATGAAATTTTGTTTATTTATTTGAAAAGCCCCAATGGATTATCATTTGTGAATATTTTGCAATTCCAATTTAAATAAATACATGCATTTTTTTAACTCGCTTCCTTCCTTTTCCTTTCTTTGGTTTTGGTTCTGGTTTCTACAGGTCCAATTCGCCAGCGCTTCCCTTTCCGGACAAAGCATTTCAAGGCTTCGTCGGCGGAAAATCTGGATGTCAGGCTTTAAGCCCCGAGAAATTCCAAAAAATTTTAAAATTTAATTATAATTTAATGCATGGCACAAATTAATGGCGGTCCAGCCAAGAACTGCTACAGGTATCGCGCATATCCGGTTTCTATTTTCATGATTCTCGCTGCGCGTGCATCCGTCCTCCACCCTTGAAGAATCCTTGTGCACAAGGCAAACAAAAAAAAACACCAGTTTAGGACTCTTTGCACACAGCGCCTAGCCCCAAGAGAAGGACCCCATTAAATGGCGTAAGTCTCTCGTTGATCCCCGAGGGTTAAAAATCAGTTGATACGGCACCACCAACCACCCTTTTAACATCTAGTAAATATCTCAGACATAAAGAGAAAAACATTTAAAAAGATGCCTGAACGCTCCTAGACTCCTAAACACACAACTAAACTTTGCTACAGAGGTGAAATACCGATAACCTTTGATAGTAAACTAATATGGAACTTCCACTTGAAGAAAAGAATCAAGAAAGCATACATTTCTTATGAGCAGTGTCGCCGGACCATAGGCAGATCCTGGGGACTGTCACCTAGAGTCACCCTGTAGATCTATACGGCCATCATAAAACCTATGCTAACCTACGGTGCTGTTGTCTGGAGGCAGAAATCCCAGCAGACGACAGTTATCCGAAAGGTAGACCATGTACAGAGAATGGCTTGTCTCAACACCACCGGAGCCATGAGAACAACACCAACTAGGGCCATGGAGGTAATCCTAAACCTCACACCCCTTGACATATTTGTCAAGGAGGTTGTTTTGAAGGTTATGTTGCGCCTCCGCACTGTTGGTACAATGCCCGACGTAGGAGTTGGCGCACAGATTAGTAGTTTGTGGAGTAAGGCGATGGGATCGCTTCCACTGCTACAGGCGAAAGTGAACTCTATTGCGCCGTGTTTTGTTTTTAACACACCATACAAAATTGACGTCAAAGAAAAATCGAACACCAACGTGGCAGGTATAATGAATATCTACACAGACGGTTCGAAAACAAAAGAAGGTACGGGATTAACTTAAACATGAAATGGATTATGGGTGAGTTGGCCAGCGTGCTCCAAACTGAGCTCACAGGCATAACCATAACTGCAAAAGAAATAAGCAGTAGAAACATTACTGGTAAAGTCGTGCTTATCCACACGGATTGCAGACAAACACTACTAGCCCTAAGGAGACCACGCTTCATCTCGGGTTTGGTACTAGAATGTCTCCGTGCCCTTGTGGACGCTTGCAGCATGAATGTGGTCACTCTCTACAGGACCAAAGAACACGCGCACTCCAAAGGCAACCGCATCGCTGACTCGTTGGCCAAGAAGGCTGCCGGGACAAAACCTTTTAGACCTGAGCCTTTCGTAGGGTCTATGATGAGGGACCTTATTAAAAGACACTCTCATTAGCAGTTAACATAGTATACAATTTAAGTTTTTTGGGTGTATTTTTCAGTAAAGAAGTGTCGAAGGTACCTTCGTTTAAACCCGTCAAAATCTTTTTTTTTTGTTTTGCACGATATTTTTATCACGTAAAATAAAGTGGTGGAGTTGAAAATAATAGACAGTAACCATAATCCCACCCACTGCTGTGTTTTCAGGTCGAAGTCGTGGTTGGGCCCAGTAAGATCTTTTGTAACATGCGCTGGAGTTGCCGGTTATCGGCAAGTCCAACCCGCTGGGTTTGCCGGTTATCGGCAACTCCAGCCAAGTGACAAAGGTTACAAGCAGACAAAGGTGCGGCGACCAAAATGGGTAAATCCGTTTTGAAAAGTGCCCCTGAAGTCACAGGCGCCTGTTTCACGGGGAAGGGCTAATCCATCCAGAACAAGAAAGTGCTTAAAAAGGGATCCCTGAATCTAAGCAGAAGGCGGACAAAACCGCTCTTATATGGAAAAGGATTCCCTGGCTTTAAACAGAAAGCGGATAGAACCGTTTTCATAGGGAAAGACCGAAGATACGACCTCAGAAGGTACATCTGGTTCCTGTAACAAAGATCTGGTAGCTACCCACGTCACTAGGGCCGGGAGACACACACGATGGGATGAAACAGTAAACTGTAACTTTTCCAGGGAGTTATTGAACTATCCTAACAGAGATACAGCTAAACGTTACTTGGCAAAGCCTAGAGTGAGCCTTCGTCTAATCACAGGCGTTCTTACTGAACACTGTCAAACACCTCTTTAGAATGGGTATAAATGACACACCTCTGTGTAGAGGTTGTGAACAGGAAGACGAGACGGTGAAGCATATCCTTTGTGACTGCCCTGCACTCTCGTCCAAGAGAAGATCCATGCTGGGCGAGTATTGGCTTTCTTTGGCCGACATTAAGGAGATTCCCCTCGGCGACCTTCTCACCTACTTTAAATCAGTAGGATGGGCAGAGTACTGAGTAAGGAGTCCCCTTTAGGAGGTAGCACAACGGGCCTACTGAGGCCTAGGTGCAGTGATATTTATCGCCATCTGCACTTTCAGATACAGATACCTGTGCCTGTGAAATTGTTTTTTAACATACCTGCGTGAAAGGTTCGAATTTTGTTACTGTTTTGAGGAAAGAAAATGCCTCATTTCTACTCGAGAAAAATAATTTCATTTAACAGCATCTACGTGGAAACTTCGAATTTTTTTCCTGGTTTCAAAGAAGAAAATGCCTCATTTCTACTTGGGTAAAATAATTTCATACAAATAATTATAAAAAATAAATATTAAATTAAATAATAAATAACCTTCCATGCAGGTGTGGTAAAAAAAAAAATGCGCACCACGGAAAGAAAATTGTCAAAAATGTCATTTAAATCCGCGTGTTTGTCACCTTCGTTTCGCTTGGGTGACAATCTAACACGCAGGGCCGGATTTAACTTTTTGCCACCCATAGGCTAATATATTTTTGTGCCGACGTAATATCTCAATATTTGTAGGATATCAGAACGAGAAATTTGGCATTAGAAGCATGTTAACCTAGTAATTTTTATAAAAATTTAATAAACAAATTTACAAAAGTTAAATATACATAAAATTAAATAACATTTTTTAGAAAAAGCAAATTTCATAATATAAAAACAAAACATAAATTTAAATGTTAAAACAAATAAGTCTTTTTTTGAACAGAGTAAATTTGGCCGAAATCTTTCTATCTATTCGTTAAATATATTTTTTTTAATAAATTTAGGATTACATTTTTTTTTAAATTAATCGTAAATTTGCCCTCCATAATATTGGCCGCCCTAGGCTTCAGCCTACTCATCCTTTGCGTAAATCTACTTCTGCTTACACGCGGGTTGAAATGACTTTTTTTTTCTTAGGCTCGCGATATATTATTGTTTAAATAAATATAGACTCCTTACATCTCCTTATTAGCTTCCTGCGTTCTTACTAAATTTTCTTTTTAAAATTTATTTGGTCCACACTAACACATGAGAGCTAGTTTAGCGAAATTATTTTAAAACCATAAACGATATAACTGACTCTTTTCGAAATGGATAATAACGCAGAAACTCGTGCAATTAGATTAGGAAAATTTATTTCACTGCAACAAAAGTAAATACGTTATGTAAAACTTTATTATGCAACGTTTATTGCAGTAGCTATTTTAGCTGCGAGTTTTATTTAACTCGATCTGGAACAGGAATATTTAATTATCTCTCTAGATTATTTTGATGCTATAAAAATGATAGAGTAAATTGAAAATTACTGAATAAACGCACTGGAAAATTATACCTAGAAGGTTAATTGTGTAAAGAGGCATAAAGGCAGCAAATAGTATTGCGCAAAAAGGATTTAAAAGTATGAAGTATGTAGGTGGTAGCGTAGTACTTTTATCAGAGGGGTTTAGGTAAACTTATTTTAAATTAGAATGATTACAAAATAAACATAAGCTTTGGCAGATAACGGTACTTTTAGTAGTAAAAACAACGATGGGGTTAAAAAATCTAAAATTTCTCTAGATATAGATGAAATACGAGTTTCCAAGAAAAAAAAGTTTACTTGAGTTTCTTTACAAAAAGATATACTTCGGAGCATCAGATACCGTAATTAATTTACTAAAGAATCGTTTTACATTTAATCATTTATAGTGGGAATAAAAAAAAGAAAGTATTAGTATAGTAGTATAGTATAGCAGCTAAAAAAAAAGAATAAAACTTATTTTAATTAAGGTAGTAACACAGATTTTCTTACGAGCTAAATAAAATTAAAATATGTCTTTTATTCAATTAAAAAGAAATGAATTTTTTTAACGCCTGTGAAACGAGATATTAACAATTAACTTGTGCATAATTAACATTGTCGATATCTGTCATCTATGAAAACCATACATTCATTTCGGAATATCTCAAAAACGGTTTTTACGACATTTTTTAAAAACTAATGCAATATAAATTAACGAAAATTTAACATAGGTTTGTTTGTTATAAAGAAATAGTGTACAGGGTCTTTGATTATATTTACGAGGCTTTTGGAGCCTTTATTTTTAAAGATATAAACAAATGTTTTATTTAAAAATTGTAGATTTTTTCCATATTATCTTTTGAAATTATCAGTACAAAAATATTGTATTAAAAAAAAAATGAGCAACTTTAACTTTTTTAAATGGAACACCCTGTATATTATGGGCTACAACGAGAGATCTTTTTTTTCTGATTTTTGAGACTTTTCCTTGGACTATTCTAAGAATATGTTGTCCTTTGATGTTTTTTGATAGGGCGCTTTGTTTCGAAGATACGGGGCGAAAAAGAATTTCGACAATAACAATTTATTACCAAAAATTGCATGTAATGTTTCTTAATCTGCAAGAACTGTTGAAAGTGACTACCCCCGCTTGTATTAAACACGTCAAATATACAAAGTCAAGCAGTTTCAACCTATTCGACACATACAAAATGATCACTTACGAGACATTCAAATTGAATGTCTGCAGCCGTTTGTAGTAATCGGAATGTTGTTAAAAGGTACAAACGGAATTGTTAGATTTTTTATTACTTGGTGGGTCCAGTGTAGAACGCTAAACTATTTATTTCGGCTATGTTAATAATTTTAAAATTACCAAAATTGGATGGTTGAAATTCTTCTTCGCCCTGTATCTTCGAAACAAACCGCCCTATCAAAAATCATCAGAGGACAAAATATCCTTAAAATAGTCCAAGGAAAAGTCCCTCCCGCATGTTTAATAAACACCCTGTATATACATTGATGATATTTGAGTAAACAGTTTTTGAGATATTTTAGTATTGATTATAAATAAATTGAAAAAAATCATATTAGTATCAAGATAGCCATGGAAACAATAAAATTGGTTTTGTTGCTAAATTTGGCGAGGGTGTTCTTTGGAACAATAATGTTTATTTTTGCGATTAAACATTTCTGCTAAAGTGAAGAAAGACTTTTCGGTGAATAGACTTATTTAAAAACTCTGGATCCTGTTTCAAGCCTAGCTATTTCCAATGCATACACAGGTCGGTCCAGCATGTTTTGTTCAGAAAGATTTTGGGCGGACATAAATTTATAAGGATAAAATTTATAAAATTTTAAAGTTTGAATAAATTTTAAAATCTATTTCATTAAGTTTAGATGCCGCATCCAAGATTGATTTTTCATGATTTTTTAGAATTATTAAAGTAGTTAATGCTAATCCAATAGAAAAGTATAATAATTACCCTGGAAAAAACGAGTATAGCCAAATCATCGTTTTCATTTCGTGCTTCAGTCCTTTTCTTTATTTTTAAGCTTTTCCGGTCACTAAACTTTCCTAATCTGTATTTAATAGTGTATATAGATGGTACCCGTTGTTAAGGATATAATAAGTGATATTTCTTTTGCACGGTCGTCACATTAGTATTGTTGCCATTAAAAAGACGCACAATAGCGATTTCTTTGTTCTTCTAAATAGCCTATCGACAAAAAATTACTCCTAATAAATAAAATGATAAACTTCATCATTTTACGATATCGCGACGACAAATTTATCATAACAATTTTATTGTTTTTATAGTTTTCTTGATACTAATATGGTTTTTTCTTTAATTTATTTATAATTTAAGCTAAAATATCTTAAAAACTGTTCACTCAAATATCATCAACGTATATTTATATATATATATATTTATATATATATATATATATATATATATATATATATATATATATATATATATATATATATATATATATATATATATATATATATATATTTGAAATCAGAAAAAAAATATTTAGTTGTGGCCCATAATATGCAAGGTGGTACAATTTTTATGCTTTTTTTTTTCGTAATCGCTCCTATTACTGAATAACGAACAGACCTCATGTGTTGTGTACATTCTTCTACAAAAATAATATATTTAGGCATTGAGAACCTC
>JAHBCN010003365.1:0-17500 GCA_019359885.1 Listronotus oregonensis | reverse complement strand
TACCAGTATTATGGGATATAAGCGAGGTAAGCGGCTGTATCTCAGGACCTGTACATTTGACAACAATGGAATTTTTTTATTTTTATAAATGTGACCATAAGAGAATTCTGGAAATTATTTTCAAGTTTCGTGTTTCACCGCTAGAGGGCGTAACTAAAAATTAAATAAGGAAAACGTATTTTTTTTTCGAAAACCCATATATTAGCCTATATTTTTGATAATACTGTTAGAAAGCCTGAAAATTTCTATTATTTTGATTGAGGCTCATTGGTCGAAATATTACCCTGAGGAGGTGATATTTAAACTAAATTGTCACGGAGGATGGAAATTTTTATCCCAAAGGACACAGAGAAGAAATTGATAATTGCAAAACAAAATTTCCGGTAGCAAAGATTGAGGGTTTGGGCTTGAAAACGAGGACCCCTCAAAGAAACACCAATGTTACCCTCAGAAATTAA
This sequence comes from Listronotus oregonensis, assembly GCA_019359885.1. Classification (NCBI taxonomy): domain Eukaryota; kingdom Metazoa; phylum Arthropoda; class Insecta; order Coleoptera; family Curculionidae; genus Listronotus; species Listronotus oregonensis. The sequence goes on along the minus strand of JAHBCN010003365.1, from coordinate 17,042 downwards.
AAACCGGCAAAAAGCCATTAATATGTAAATATGGGAAAAAGTGAGAACTACTATTACGATTAACTTTAGGTATGTAACTGTATGTTGGGGAATTTTGGGAAAAGTAATTATTGTTAACAATGTTTAAATAAACGAATTAAAAAGCCCTTTAGTTTAAATTTTTTTTAAGTTCTAAGGGTAAAACTTTTTCCACACTAAAAAAAGCGTTTGTAACCTTAGTTAGCACGGGTTTAAAAATAGTATATTACATAACAAGTGTAGTAATTTCCCCCGCAAAGAAAGCATTTTTTCTAGAACTTTTTAACTGAGTTATGTATAGTATTTTATCACAACCGTCAGTTTTCTTTTGAAAAATTTTTGACGTTTTTTCCCCAATTTTCATTAGCTTTTATTAAAAACCATTTTCCTGGATGGGGTGGCCTTTTGATGACACTAAAAAAACCTTTCAATTCGTCAAAAAAAGGAAATGTGAGCAACTCGACATTACTTTTAAATTTTTTGTATTTTTCGTATGTTAGGTAATTTAGTAGAAAGTAATTATTTTAAACAAGGTTTAAATAAACGATTTTTAAAAGTCCTTAGTTTAAATTATTTTACAGTTCTAATGGGAAAGGACAGTTACCACACTAAAAAAGTTTTTGTAACCTTATTTCCCCCATTTAAAAAAGATATTACATCGGTGGTGTCGGTTTTAACGCACGAAAGTAAATTTTGAAAAAAAAAGGCGATGTCAGATTTTGACAGGTTGCCTATAAAATCATTTAACACTAAAAATTAGTTTTTTAAAACATCCGAAACCGGAATTTAAAATTGAAAATCCTTTTAACCACTGAATAGGGAAAAAAACAGCACTATTCCTCCCTTGGATGAAAATTTTACCTTCCTGTTCCAGCCGAGCATGTCATGTTTACAAATAATATTTAACGTTTTTAAACAAATTGTAAAAATTATTTATACTTTAACACGTTTTTGAACGGGTTTTATTACAAAAATATTTAAAAACAGTACAATAATTAAAATAATTTTTTTAAAATTTGAATGAAAAAATAAAATAAAATTATATACATTTTTAAAGCATTTTTCCTTGGATTTTAATGCCCCTCCGGCTTCGGTCCGCTCAAATTTTCCGCGAAAGGAAAGGAGACACTTTCCTCCCTTTTTTGTAAATAAAGAATACATAACAAGCGAAGGGATTAAAATCCAAAAGGACCCGCCCTTACTCTAGAGTAAGTCATAGTTTTTTTTTACTTTTTATTCAAATTTTCAAAAAAATTCATTGATAAGACATAAATTAATTGGCATGCTACGCTGGAACAGGGAGGTAAAAATGTTACCTCTCTAGGAAGATAAAGTGCTGTTTTTAACCCTTATTCAGGGGTTAAAAACGATATTTTCTAAGAAGGTAGTAAAAAAAGTATCATTACAATAAAAAAGTATATTACATAACTAGTGTAGTAAGAGATTTCTAGCGCACGCAAAGTAAAGTTTGCAAAACGAGTCAAAGGCGAGTTTTGCATTCACTTAAGTGCGCTAGAACCGTTTACCACTCGATTTATGTATAGTATTTTATCTACAACCGTCAGTTTTCTTTGTGATAATAATTTTTCTTTGACGTTTATTCCAATTTTACATTAGCAATTGATTAAACTACCAGTTACCTGGATCGGTGTGAGCCATTGTTAAGATGACACTACCGCAAAAAAAGCCATTTCAATCGTCAGTCGTAAATAAAGGAAATGTGAGCAACTCGACTATTACGTTTAACTTTTAAGTATATTATCTGTATGTTAGGTAATTTACGTAGAAAGTAATTATTGTTAAACAAGGTTTAAATAAACGATTTTTAAAAAGTCCTTAGTTTAAATTATTTTACAGTTCTAATGCGGTAAAGTGACAGTTACCACACTAAAAATAGTGTTTGTAACCTTAGTTACCGCACGGTTGTAAATAATAGTATATTACATAACAAGTGTGGTAAGTCGGTTTTTAACGCACGCAAAGTAAAGTTTGCAAAACGAGCCAAAGGCGATGTCAGATTTTGACAGGTTGCCTACTAAAATCATTGAATAACACTGACAATGACGTTTTGTTAAACATTCTAAACCGTTGTTAACTTTTAACAATTGCTAAGTCCATTGCTAAATTTAACAACGCGATCATCACTCGGCCGTAAGTCTGGTATATTTTTAAGAAATAAGCCCTTTTGTAACTGCTAATTGAAACGTGGTAAAAAATGGCAGTATTATTTCATTTTATTTTTACAGCCTTTTTGCTTTTCTAATTTTCGCTTTTGATTGGGTAATTAAAGCCAAGGCAAATGGCTAATTAAATTTTCTACTGCAGCTTGAAGTGGCTAAATTTTATTTGAAATGCTGTGGTAAAACAAAAACGAGTTAGACTCCATTAAAAGGCAGTTTGTTAGTTTTACGAAATAAGTTTTAAAATTGATTTACTACTCACTAAAAATAGAGTCTAATTTGTTTTAACGTCCAGTTTAATTAATATAATTTTATAAATATAAGAAATACAGAGGTTTGGCATTTAGTTTTTGTGAAATTGTGTATTTATTTTAGAACAGCAAATGCTAGATAGAATTTATTTAAAAAACAATACTTTTAAAAATCTTCCACGTTAGCTAATAAATTATGCATTCTAAGTTGGGCAAAATCCGACCTTCTATACTCCAAATGTACAGTGCGGGTCTAACTTGGAGTAAATTCAATAAATCAACATGTAATTTTGTGCAAAAAAGCACTGACCTGTCGAATAGTATTTTTAGTTGCCCTTTTTATATAAAAGAAATATTTATACACTAAATCCTACCTTTGAGACAAATTAATCAATTTGTGTAAATCGAATGAAATTATTTTTAATGTATTTTTAAAGTGCATAACAAGTTAGAAATAACTGCCAAATAAATATTTTTTTAGTGTCGTTTGATAAATATACAAGCTAAATTTTACTTAAAAAATTAACTATGTTTTATTTTAATTAGTAATGTTTGTTTAATACATGCTGAATATTTGGTGTAAGGGTTTTTTGATGGTCATGAATCGATCCCGCATATCCAAGGTTCGGATTCCAAAACAAAACTTCTTTATGACACTTCCTGTATATTTAAAAGTCAAACTCGATCACGTAATAGTTATTCTTTTACTACCTTTTTAGAAAATACCGTTTTCAACCACTGAATAAGGGTAAAAAACAGCACTATGCCTCCCTTAGGGATGTAAAATTTTTACCTTCCTGTTCCAGCCGAGCATGTCATGTTTACAACATAATGATTGACGTTTTTAAACAAATTGTAAAAATTATTTATACTTTAACAAGTTTTTGATACAGGGTTTTATTACATAAATATTTAAAAACAGTACACATAATTCAAAATAATTTTTGAAAATTTGAATGAAAAGTAGTAAATAAAATTATATACATTTCTCTAGAGGCAAGTACATTTCTTCCCTTGGATTTTAATGCCCTCCGCCGCTTCGCGTCCTGCATCAAATTTTCCGCGGAAGGAAAGGAGACACATTCCTTCCTTGTTTTGTAAATAAAGAATACATAACAAGCGAAGGGCATTAAAATCCAAGAAAGGACCCGACCTCTACTCTAGAGTAATGTACATAGTTTTTTTATACTTTTTATTCAAATTTTCAAAAAATTGGCATTGATAAGACATAAGTTAACTGGCATGCTACGCTGGAACAGGGAGCTAAAAATTTTACCTCTCTAAGAAGATAAAGTGCTGTTTTTAACCCTTATTCAGGGGTTAAAAACGATATTTTCTGAGAAGGTAGTAAAAAAAAGTATCATTACAAATAAAAAAGGACCCATGAATACTTTTGATATCGGAATTCTAAACGATCGTAGCTTGCTGTCAAATTTTGCCGTTTGTGACATACCGGAGAAACAATGACGTAAGTGCAATTTTTTTATAGTTTGAGATAATAGTACTACATAAATCCTTAAACGCAACTTTATCTGGAGAAACAAGATTAAAATAATAACTCTTCCCGTTTGCGGTATATTTGTTATTATATTTGTATCCCATTATTTGCCTAATTGAACTTTAAAAACTTTATTTGCGATTTTTTAACATTTAACAGATTTGCACTTATGTCAATGTTTCTCCGAAGGTGCGATACAATCAAGAGGTAAAAAATTGCTGTTTCTCGATTTTGAATACGGATGTAGAGTTTTTCTTTAGATGTTATACAGGGTCATAAAGAAGTTTTGTTTTTTTTGAATTTGGAAGCTAAGATCAAAAACGCCACCCAGAATCGGCGTTATGTATTTAGGAAACAATATTAGAAACAAAATCAATGTAAATAAAATATGGTTTATTTTCTAAGTAAAATTTTATTTTTAAAAATCTCGCAAATGACAGGATGGATAGAATTATTGCATATATATATATATATATATATAAAAATATATATATATATATATATATATATATATATATATATATATATATATATATATATATATATATATATATATATATATATATATATATATATATATATATATATATATATATATATATATATATATATATATATATATATATATATATATATATATATATATATATATATATATAAAATATATATATATATATATATATATATATATATCGGGTATCGTTATCACGTTTAACTACGTTAATATTCATATTTTTCACTGTTACTTCATTAGAGGAAATATTGGTAGGAATTTTGTGTAAAATTTCTTTGAAATTTCCACCTTATTACTATAGGATTCAGCAATATATCCCTCCGCAACAGAAGAAGACTCCAACCTCCATGCCTTTAAGTCCAAAATATCGACATCCGAAGCATTGGCAAGGAACGTAGTTGACGTTCTTCTAAAAGAATGGCCAATGTATCTACTGATGTCTTCAAGCTTCAAAAACTTCGCAATTTCTTTAGGTACATTTGAAATAGTGTGCTTTCCAATTACTTGATTAACACATTTACCTCTTTCATAACGATACAATAAACGCTCATCTAGAGCATTCCTTGGTCTCAGCTTAATATATTCCTGTAGAAATCTGACATAAGGAACTGAGCCTTCATCGTTGGGTACTACAAAGTTTCTTTTAACTTTATTTTTAGACTCCACTATTTTTACTATAGCCACGTCATTTCTTACTTCTACATCGCTTAGCTTCATTCTGTATATTTCGCCTGTCCGGCATGCCCCAACCACTCCCATAATGGCTATTACTTTCATTGCTAAGTAACTTTGATCAGGCGCGTTAAGTAAAAACTTTATGATTTCTTCTTTAAAATTTTTACTTTTTGCCTCATAACAAATCGTTTTTCCTTTTAATAAAAGCAACTAGTTTCTTGAACTCCGAAATATCTTGATTTTTGTTTACGAAAATTGTTAACTTGAGCATGGAATATACAGACCAGAGGGTTGGTGGTGATAAAGACTCGGATTTTTCTTGAAAATACGCCAACATCACATTCTCGTCAATCCGCCCCACATTTTTTGTAGCAAGCCATTCAGAAAACGATTTATTTGTTTGATGGTACCTCTCTTTAGATTTGTCTGGCAGAAGTGAGGCACACGCAAGGTCAGCTGCCTTTTGGATGCCATTTTCATATTCATTTAACATTTTAAAATGGGAATGGATTTATACTAAATTAACAATAATTCAAAATCTGACAAGTGCTGATGACAGACAATGTCAACAATAAATGTGTTGCTATGGACTAATTTTTAACAGGTAAAATTTCAAAATCTCTGATATTTTTATTAAAACATGATGTTAATGATTATTAAATTATGCGATACATAGAACAGTAGCAGAAAAAATATAATACATTACACGATGCGAAAGGTCTTTCAAGTGTTCGGAGGTTTTAAATAGCCTCGGCCATTTAAAAACCACCTCACACCAAAAAGTAAACTTTCGCATCTTGTAATGTAAATAACTATTTTTTTACTCTTACTTTTTTGTCCAGGCGCTGAAAATATTACTTTCGTAGCTAGCAACGCTTAGCAACCAGGTAACACGAAGGTTCTCTTTCGTTATCATTCGCGTTGCTAGGACCACAAAGTTTTCTTATTTATACAGTAGTAAAAAAACAAAAATTAACTTTTCGGCAACAAGTAGCGTTTACAATACATAAGATAATCATAAAAATGTAAGTAATGAAACAACAAATAAAATTGGAATTATTTACATTTTGCTTGTAAGTTTTTGGAAATTTTAGATTTTTCTTTAACTTTTAGACCTAAGGTCATAAATGTCACTTGAAAAAAAATCTAATAAATATCAATTAATAAAAGATAATATACTTTTAATTAGAAAGTATTTAAAATAATAAATTATTAATTTAATAATATTTTTTTTCTGGAAAACCACAACCAAGGTATTTTGTTCTTTTTAATTAAGAAATAAAACTAAAGAAAAACTAACCCACCTTGGAATAAAAATTTATACCCGAGTTTGCCTGGAAATTACCTTCAAATTTAGCTTTTATATTTGTCCCCTTTAGTATCCCCCAAAATTTTACAACTAATGGCTTGAAATCCATTTTATATTAAAAAAATTTCTGATTTCTCGTTGGTCACTTTGCACTAAAAACGCTGACAGTGTGTTAACTATAATTTATTAAATATGTCTTTTCATTTGACATATAAAAATGTTTAACCAGACTTTATTTCGTTGGGTTAGTGTATAACAGGTTAACCAACCTTTGTTTTTTTCTTGTAGGTGAAAAGCGACGATGGCAAATTCGATTAAGATAGAACATTTTCTAACTGTTATTCAATTTTTGTGGCATGTTAAAAACTGTAGCCCAAAATTTAAAATTATCTTTTGGCATTAAAAAAAATGGTCAATGACTTTTTTTGAAAAACTGCTTTACGACAAATTTTTTTCTTCGCCCATTATATAACTTAGCTGGATGTTGTGCTTATCTTGATATTTTCCTAAAAAAACAGATAATACAATTTTTCCTAAATTAGACAAAAGTTTAATGTAAATGCTGACATCAGTTGTATCTCCAAAGACATCGTCACACAAAACACACAAAGCTGGCGTCAATAACAGACGAGGTTGTTCTAATCTTTCCCAGTGTGATAAGGTCTCCAACAATGCCTGTCTTGTCTTTTATGTTTCTCTGTTATCAATTCTTTCAACTTTTTGTGAAGTAAAATTAACAAGCCGCTTTGAGAAAATATTATCTTATTTATAAATCTTACACAACACAACTAAAAATGTATTATTTGTTAAAGATAATAATTGGCATAATATTGTCAAAAAAATTGAGTTTTTGTAAAACAATTGCAAAGGAGTTAATACTAGACGTAACGTTAGATGAAAGAGTTTGAATTTCGAATCATAATTCGTTTCGCCTTCGCCATTTTGTTTTTTTGCCTAATATTTTTAGTGTATTTTGTTTCTTATATAAATATAAACCAATGACGTTCTATTAAACCAAGTAATTAACTTTTAAGATATATCTGCTGCAAGACACTTTTAAGAAAATTAAATCAAAATAAGTTTTAAAAATAAATATTAAGTAATGGTTGTTTTTTATCTTCGCACAGTTGACGAAGGCTATGTTCTAAAGTACTGTAGGTATTCTAAGTTTAGTACAAAGCAGTTTATTACAAAGGAACCTAAAAAATTAAATAATTTAAGGAAAAGGGAAAATCTCTGTAGACAACAGCGTTTACATTCTAGACACGCTAGGGGTCAAGCACCGAAGAAAATGGGGGGTTCAGGCAATAACACCTACAATACAAGGACAAAGCGCTTAACTTAAAACCGATGCTGACGTCATGCACTGGAGGCCTAGCGATTTTAACCTAACTTATTACGACCCGCCAATAACATCTGCCCGGTCGCGGCTGACGTATTTAAAGCGACATTGCCAGATTGAGAATAAAAGTTTTTGTTTTTCAGTCGAACACATTACTGGCTGCTATACAATGTTGCTTTAGGTGTTATCTGGCAACCCTGTTAGAGAATCGCCTGTTTCAATATGGACGTCGCGTTTGCATTGTCCGTGTTTACTCTCTTTGGGTCAATAAACGCGCTCAATAAAATCGGTCGTTGAATTTGAACTGTTTATTTAAGGTCTGCTTTTCTTGTACTATAATAAGTGACGACAGTGTAGTGTTTAAAATACCTAATAAGTGCTGTGTTCCTGGATGTAAAGGAAACTATGTGAGTGGAAAAAAAGCGCTAGTGTTTCGCTTTCCCAGAGACGAGAATCTTCGCAGAAAGTGGTTAACGGCTATTCCTCGCGAAAATTTTATTCCAAATAACAATAGCCGAGTGTGTGAGTGTCATTTTGAGGAAGGCGATTTTATTTACAAAATTTCCCAACAGGATACGAAAACGGGTGAGATCGTTTCAGTTAGTTTAACTTTGCCACGATTAAAACAAACAAGCGTACCTAGTAAATTTCCCAATTGTCCAAAATACTTGTCGAAAAACATTTCACATCGAAAAAGCAAAGATGAAAAACTTAAAGAATTGGATGAAATTCGTTTTCAACAGGCAATAGAAGAAAGTAAACAAGAATATTTAGCGCATAAAAAATTTACGGTTTATGAAACTTCGAGCAACTCGAGCAATTATTTCAGGCTTTTAATTTGGGTAAGGGGTGGTTTACAGTAACTGATTCAGAATGGCTTAACCATATTTAAAGTAGAACATACCCCAGGACCTTCAATTACTTGGGCTGTTGTAATTGCTAAGAATTTAGAAGTAAATACATATTTATATGGACAATTTTTGAGTATTCAAATAAATAATGCTAAAACACCTTTCTTGTCAAGTAATTTGGACGAAATAAGAAATTTACTCGATACAATTGACAACTCGATGATTACACTTTCGTTAGACAGTAACGATGATATCAAACATGATAATTCCAATCCCGATTATGATAATCTTGATCGCAATCTTGATAATCAAGCAAATAATACAGAAAATATGTCAAAGCTTAATCGTGTTTTAAATTTTATGTCCAATATCCTAAAAAACTTAAAAATAGGGGATGAAAATTTATCACAAGGAATTGACTTTATTTCTGATCAGCTAAAATTGCGAACATTACCAAAAGAACGGTATAGATATTCTACTACCACTATGGTTTTCTGTTCAATTTTATATACAATTAGTCCTCATGCATATAGATATTTACGAAATCATGGACCTATAATTTTGCCCCACCCCCAAACAATTAAAGGAGTCTGTAATAATTTTTTAACTGATCCTCATATCGATGAGAAAAAAGCTTTTTTAACATATGCACAAAACATCTTTAAATATTTAAAAGATCAAGACAAATATGTTAGTTTACTTATGGATGAAATTCACATTGATCCATAGAATTAGAAAATCGTTTTGGAAAATACAGACAAATGGCTGGGGGGCATTATCATATCTCGAAAGGCAACTTTATGAATCTGAAAAAAGACTTAGAATTCAGTCAATATTAACATTAAAATCTTCCAATTTTGGAACTTTAAATATTTTAAAATTTTATGAATCACCACACGAATTTCCTGATCATAATGAAGGCATTGTTGAGGGTTATTCTAATAAAATAGATGAAATATTTAGCAATATTATCATCGAAGACACCGATATAGACGATTTAAAAAGCCAAATGTCTGTAATTACTTATTTAGCGGGTTATTGCAGTCATATAGCTTTAAAAAAATTAAAATGTAATTACTGCAAAAATTCTTTAATATACAATAAAAAACTTATTGTTGAAGACAACTTTAACCTGATAAATCATTTAAATCGAGGTGGTCTTCATTATCCTCGAGATCCAGTTGTCCAAATAGTGGTTTTTTCGTATGTAATATTTCAAAAGGTACTAAATGATTTTGAAAATGAATTTCTAAATGTTTTTTCCCAAAAATCATTTTTATCTTTATTAATTTTAAATTTTTCGTTAAACAGGAACATCTAATATATTTTGAAGGCTGCAATACACACTCCGTAAAAACCATTATTGATATTTTATTGAGTTGTATTTCTAACATTAATTAAAAATTACTGTGGAAAAAAAAGATCGATTAGGTAAAGGGAATAAACGAAAACTCAATACTTATTCGACATGATTTTTTTAGGTAATTAATACTTATCAAAAAAATCAATAATGAATTTTATGATATTATTACTTATGATGTTTATCGACATTATGACATTTTTCTATCTAAGAATGTAAAAATACGCATCCTTAATAATTAAAATATAGTGTCTAGAGACATATTTTCCAGTTAACTACTCTTTTAATTATTATTATTTGTTTTTGTCATTACTTTTCTTATTTATTAATTTTTTTGTGCATTATGTTAATCGCCACTACTGCAATCAATTGATTTAAAATATAAAAATATTTATGCAATGCCAGTAGCAGCATCAATGTTCGGTCGGCCTCCAGGTGATGACGTCACACCGCAGCACTTTGTCCTTGTAGTGTAGGTGTTATTGGTTCAGGGCCTTGTCAGATGGTGTGTAAACGGATGAATAAGAAAGGCCCTTCCTAATGCTCTACTGATAACTATTGAGAAAGGAATACTATTGGCTTATTCCTTGGAGCAAAATCAGTAAAAATGTCTATAAAAAACGACAGATCCTTACTGTTTGTCAGTAAGTTACTTAAATATTCAATTTTTTAGCCAGTCTTAAAGTTTAATTTAAAAAACAAATGCAGCGTAAAACACATCTCCCTCCAACAAGAACAAAGACACAATCATGTTCGCTGCTGCGAAAGATGTCAATATTTATTACTTATAAGCGGCTCAATTTTACAGAATAGTAATAAATATATAATTTTAATATTACTATTTAATATTGTCGACGTTACTTTTAAGATTTATTTTAATAGATATGAACAAATTGTATTTATAGCACGGCAGCTTTAAAGTTTGGATCCCTCGCTCCAGCAAAAAAATATTTCTTTTAACCTATGTAATCTTTGTTAATCTTATATCAGACTTTGTTTTAATTACTATTTCCTTGTCTGGAAAAAATTACCTTTTACTATAAATAACGTCTTTTACAACTCTTAGCATTTTTAATTTTATCCAGAGTGGAGCAGTTTGCCCTATTAATGATTCCATGATCACAGGAAAGCTTTCTTCTCTTGCCCTCGTACGGGTTGTTGGTGATCTGTTCCTCGTTTATAGGCATTTTTATAACTTTAGGGAAACTAGTTTTACAAATATTTTAACGGCTTCTGCTTTAAAAACCTATAAAATTTCTTTTCTAGCAGGTTCCAGTAGAGCAACCTAAGATATCATTTTTATACAACTCTTTACAGTCCATCTAAAGAAGATCTGAAATTTTCCCTCCTGCGTGCAAAGGTTTTTCTTGCCTTTTAAACCTCAAAAGGTTTAAATTCAGCTTTTACGCTCCACCCTTTTTTAGGCAATTACAGTAGTTAGCAACTAAACTTTGACTTTTTGCAAACTTTGACAAAAGTTTCACGTTTCAAGATATAAAATAAAGATATCCTTACAGCGACGAGGCGCCTTCATATATACTTAGTCTAAGATCCGGCTGCTTGAACCTGCAAGTACCTGTTTGTTTTGATAAACCTAATTTTCGTAAATAATAATGGAACTGCATTAGAGCGATGACACACACAGCGGTTTTGCCGACTCGGCGGCCGACTCGGCTGCCGAGTCGGCATCACCTTGTGTATTCAAATGACGCAAAACACACACAGCGCCGATTTACGCCTGACGGCGCAGAGCCGACTCGACACCTCGTCTTTCACAAGAAACGCGTGCGGTTTTATAGACGCGGCAGCGCTTGTTCTTATGTCCACTGTCAGACACGTCGATTTGTCAGTCGGTTTTTAAGGGCGTTTTTTGATTAAAAATTCCACAAAATGACTACCAAAGTTATAGATATTGAAAAATTAATACATGAAATTCAGAATCGTCCAGCATTATGGGACATGACCCAACCCTATAATAGTGATAAAATCAAAAGGAAACAGTGCTGGGAAGAAATTACTGGGGTTTTTGGTTTTGAGGATGACCTTACTTTGGACGATAAAAAAAATTAGGTATGTTAATTTTTTTTTTATTTATTAGATACAAGTAAATATAAGAATAATTCTGCATTTAAATTAGTCACTTGTTTAAATTTGTAAAATAATGTGCATATTTATCTCTCGCTGACAGTGCCCTGGCATTTCCCCTATGGCGTGTATGGGGTTGCAAACTGCCCATACTGTGGCTGTGTGGTACATTGGTATCACAAAATGATTCTTCACGCGTTCCATCTCTTATTCTTACAAAATTATGTAATACACAGGTAGCTTTAACAATACTATTAACCAAATCAATGTCAACATCTATAGGTCGATCAAATATTCGCCATTTGTTCGCTAAGATTCCAAATGTTCATTCAATATATCGTCGGGCAATGGACAATCGGTTATTGAAAATTTGTTTATCTTCTGTTAAATATTTTCCACCGTATGGTCTCAGCAAATTTTCAGACAATGGAAAAGCTTCATCACCCAAAATTACATACGGAAAATACTCAGCTGAATTTGGTAAGCAACGTGGCCGTGGAATTCCTAATGAATTCTCACATAACTTGTCAAAAAGAATGGAATTTTTAAAAATTCCTGCATCACTCGATTTGCCGTAAGATCCCACTTCTATGTAAGGAAAGCAATAATTGGCGTCGCACATAGCAAATAACACAGTAGAAAAATACCCTTTGTAATTAAAATACATGGAACCGCTATTGGGTGGCTGTTTAGTTCGGATGTGCTTTCCATCGATAGCACCAATGATGTTAGGAAAGTTTGCATATTTTTCAAATCCTGTTGCTATGTCTAAGAACTTTTGAGTAGTTAGTGGAGGTATAGTAACTTCGCCAAGACACGCCCATATTTCTTCACAAACTTCTTTAATAATACAACTGCTAGTCGACCTTCCTACTCGAAATGTGTAGTGTAACTCAGTTAGCGAACATCCAGTAGCCAGATATCTGAAAAACACAAATATTACTCTAATAAAGAAAGGTTATTTGCTTTTTTTAGTACTTAAGGGAATAATGTACTTTGTAATTAATGTTTTTTTTTAATATTTACAGGAGACATACTACAAAAAAAGTGGAAGAACGTTCGAGATCGGTTTACAAGAGACATTCAAGAGAGAAAAGGCAAAAGTGGAGACGGAGCTCACAAAAAAACTCCCTACATGTATTCACAACAACTGGAATTTCTAAGGGACATTGTGACATCAAAAGGACAGTCAGTTCATTAGAATGTAAAAGCTCCGCATCATCATCAGTTCAAGAAGAACATGAAAACAACGAAGAAGATGATGAAGTCCAAGAAGCTACATCTCCACCTTCAACCAGCTTTTCTTCACGAAATGTTTTAGGTGAACGCGCAACCCAGATCGTGGGCAAAAAAAGACTACACCCTGTTGAAGAAAAACTTTTACGATCATTGGACAGTTACGAGAAGAGAGCAAAAATGGACCAAGCGAACGAAAGGAATGACGATAATCGTCACTTTTTGCTGTCTTTGGTGCCAAGTCTTGCATCATTACCCCGATATTTAAATACCCGTTGCAGAATTGAGCTTATGCAAATTATTAGCAAGTACGAAATTATGAACCAGCAGCACCAGCATACATTAACAAATTTACAAACTCATTCATACTCAGGTCTTCACCAGCAACATCAATCGCAACAACAGCCACAAACGTATATCCCCCATCCACTGCAAACTGCATCACAGCAGTATCCATCTAGAACTTTCGTGACTCCAATGCCAACACCATCCCCAACCGAATGCGCTGCATCCTATTATTCTAATTTTGGAGAAAGTGATGATTCACAAGTCACAAACTTATAAATATTACAAAATTATGATTACTGATTTATTTATTTGGTGTTAACACAAAAAAATGTTTATTGTATTACTTTCGAGATTTCCTAATAATAAATATAGCATATCTAATCTTATAACATTTTTTTTTAACTTACCTGAGGGTTATGACCAATTTTTCTTCTGGTGGAATGGATGTTCTCATACGCGTATTTTTCTTTGTTATTTTTTCTTTTATACAATTAAGTAGTTCGTCAAAAGAAGCCATTGACATACGAGTATAATTAAAAAAAATTTCTTCATCCTTTCGAACTTCAGCAAACAAAGTATAAAAATGTCCTTTGGCTAAACGATCATTGACAATTGGATGCACCCACATTCTCCGATTCTTATTTTGCATTCTCCTTTTCCTGCGCAAATACAGTAAACCCGAAAGTATTATTAGTTTTAAATCGTCATCCATATCTCAAGTTGACACTGGTTTGCGAAGTTCTGCCTCTTGCCGAGTCAACAAATTCCTGTGTCCAAGCAACATCCGAGTCGGTGCAAACCGATGTATGTGTCATCGCGCCGAGAAACGGACGAGTCGGCCGCCGAGTCGGCAAAAACCGCTGTGTGTGTCATCGCTCTTAGGGTTGCCTGGCATAATTTAGCCGCAACAACTACCTTTAAATCAATATACCATGTGATCCAGGAACATGGCTCACCCTCTCTTTTTTCTGCACCATTAAGATAGAAAAATGAAACCTTAGAATATAATATAATGTCAAAGTTGACGATTTTTTTGTCAAGTCACGTGACTTTCGGTAAGTCCCGGTTTTACAGGAAACGGCGTTAACTTTCGATTTTCACACCCTGTATATTTTTTTATTTTTGGATTTCTAAAAACATTTTGCGACCAACAATACCACATATCAAGGGTAATATATCAGAAGGGCGTAAGAGCCACTGGAGTTTTACTTGCGGATATGCCCTCATGATAGATACATCTACAAAATGTAAAAAGTGCTCATACACCATTAATACATCTGTTATTATTAATTAGTTTTATTTTCCGTTTTGATATGTTGTGGATATTATTTTTTTGTAGTGTATACTATGGAAATCTAAAAAAAACAACACTCAAATTTAAACAGCTTTAATTTTTTTTTTAATTTTTTTAGCTTTCAACACGGACGTAGCTATAGCTTTGACAAGGGAGGGGTCTCCAAAGAGGAAATTGATGCTCTACTAGAGAAAAAGCAAGTTGCCAAGGCTAGTAAGATACTCAATCTTAATCCATTCCTAGATGCTGATGGGATTCTTCGTGTCGGGGGAAGGCTGCAGAAATCGCATCTGTCATTTAACTCCAAATACCCTGCGATTTTGCATTCTCATAGTCACCTTAGCAAATTGGTTATTAATGATGCTCATTGGAAAACCCTACACGGCGGAAATCAGCTAACATTAGCATACATTCGGCAAACGTACTGGATCGTCAATGGGAAAAGAACAGTCAAAACTAACATTGGAAAATTCATAAAGTGTATTCGATTCAAGGCCCAGACAGCCGAGCAATTAATGTGGCAACTTCCGACAGCACGAGTTACACCATCACAACCATTTTCCCACTCTGGAGTTGACTACGCTGGACCATTACAAATCAAGACGTCCAAGGGCAGATGCAATAAAAGTAACGAAGGTCCACATTGTCTTTTGACAAAAGTTCATTGCGGTTTGGTCTCCCTTTCTTAGAAAAAAAAAATCAAAAGAGATACCTGATTTGTTCGTTTTATACTTTTTAAAAGCGACACTTCTTTCTGTATTAGAACAATTGCGCAACGCGAAGAGACAAAATAGACTAGACAAGCTTGGTTTGGTGCACGCAAGGAAGTTTAAACAAGGAAGTTTAAAGTGTATGAAAGGCCAATGCTATAGAACAAAATTGTCCAGGCGTGCAGGGCAGCGGGAATAGGGAAAACGGCCACGCGGATTTTGCGACGGATCCATGTTTTAGTATGTTTTTTTGGGTAATCGCCTTACAATTTTTTGGAAAAATGGGACCACTTTGGTCCAGGTCTCGGTATATCGGTATCTGGTATAGTTATAATTTTCAAAAAGACAAAAAAGGTGGTGTGGTGTGTTAATTGATTTTAAGTTTACCTGAAATTTCTTAAGCAGCAAGCATAGGTAGGTAACCATGTACTATTTAAATTAACAGATATTGATGCTATACATTTTTCTTTTTTGAAACTTGTTCAAAAAAACGTAAAATAAGAGAAAGTGCATTTATATTATTAAATAAAGAAAAATGTGTAGTAGCATCAATATTTGTTAATTTAAATAATACCTGGTTACCTATGCTTGATGCTTAAGTAATTTCAGGTCAACTCAATTAAACACCACACTTTTGCGAAAAATTATAACTATACCAGTCAAAAACCGAGTATGTCATTTATGACATAATTTTAAAAAACCTTCAAAATTTTTTAAGTTTTTAATCAAAAATGTTCTTAAAATATAGTTTAAATTGCTATTTTATTTTAATTTTATCTTGACCAGCCGACTTATCACCGAAACGTAGATTAGTGTTTTCTTTATTTTTTGGGTTTTTTGGGGGTTTTTCTTTTTTTTCTTGCAGGCGATCTGCAAGGTTATAGCGGTCAATAGGGCTGAGCAGGCTCAGTTCATTATACCCCGGGGTCTAGACAATAACACCTACAATACAAGGACAAAGCGCTTAACATAAAACCGATGCTGACGTCATGCTCTGGAGGCCTAGCGATTTTAACCTAACTTATTACGACCCTGTCCAAAAACATCTGCCCGGTCGCCAGCCTTCAATATCCCGCAATCGGCTGACGTATTTAAAGCGACATTGCCAGATTGAGAGTAAAAGTTTTTGTCTTTCTGTCGGACACATTACTGGCTGTACTATACAATGTTGCTGGTATAGGTGTTATTTGGCAACCCTGTTAGAGAATCGCCTGTTTTAATATGGACGTCGCGTTTGCATTTGCTCTGAGTTTACCCCTCTTTGGGTCAATAAACGCCCTCAATAAAATCGGTCGTCAAATTTAAACTGTTTATTTAAGGTGTGTTTTTCTTGTACTATAATAAGTGACGACAGTGTATGTTTAAAATGCCCAATAAGTGCTGTGTTTCTGGAAGTAAAGGAAACTATGTGAGTGGAAAAAAAGCGCGAGT